>JAWDGP010001377.1:470000-502500 GCA_033675545.1 Elysia crispata
TCTGAGTGAAGTGTTAACAATTATAGCGCGGAGTTTAACGTCCCCTAATTTTTCCGCGCAATGTAATTTTCAAAGATCACATTTGCAATTATAATCATGTCATACGTTCGAACCATAGTGGTGTGGATTCGTGAGTATAGGTATCTCATTTCGCCAATCATTCCCTGCCTGGGGGTGGCTAGAAAACAGCCTGAGATCGTCTCCTAACGCTCTGGTCTTGGCAAAAGTAGATCTCGGGGCTCGGTGGGAATGGCGTCATAATATTGTTTCCATTTATAACGGATTAGATTCTAGATGTAGATACGGTCGCTAATAGTTTTTGTTTTATCTTCTGGATCAACTTTTCCACCTAGTCTGGCCAATATAGCCAGGAGGTTCACACGCTTGTGGGGACAGCAAGAGGGGATGGCCGCTAGGCGGATTAAGGTGAGGAAATGTTCACGGTGCCGATCTAAAACCGTGTTTTACTATCGAGTATGTTTTTCTTCCGCTCATGGCCAGCCTTTTGGTCCCTTGTTGTCGTTTGGGATAAAAGCATAGGCGGTTGTTGTGAGGTACACAGCTCATGGCACTAGGTTCAAGGTCAAGAATATACCGAAATAAGTTATGTTCTACATTGTCCGTTCATGCGAAAAAGCGTTTAATTTAGATGAGAAGATAAAAAAAAAGGAAAACGAATTTTTCATTTAACCAAAATGAATGCAACTTTTTCAACCCTGTCTTCTGACCCTTTGAATCTGAATGAATGCAGAATGACTGAAAACATTCAACCTCCCTTTCCCCCACCTCTTCTACGATGTCATGTTTAAAAGAAAACCTTGAAAACTTATTGGCTTCTGGTGAAATAATTTAGCACTGATTTCACACGAGCATCTTTGTAACTTGTAGAAAAATTAAGCTTGAAAAAACAATTGGTTTTACCACTCAAACACCCACTTCAACTCTACCCCTTTTTAGCAATTATCATTTGAATTTGCTACAAGGGCAACCAAATATCGATGGATAACTTATGCTTTTGTGACGCACTCAAGCTGTAACTACGTCATCTCGCATGGCCGCTTGCGACACGCCCTATCTACTGTTCTTCCTTGATAATAAGACGCTTACTTGGGTCTTTTCCATTAATAAACCTGCTACCTCCAGAATCAGTATCCATGGCAAAGTCAGAAAAAAAGGAGGAATTAAACCATCCCACTATCACTAGAAAAACACAGATAAAATATGCATTATTTATTTTTCGCAGGATACAAAAAAATAAAAAAAATAATAATAAAAGACTTGCGCCTAAATGTTAGTACTTAGTCCAGCCTCTGGCCATGTGTAACTTCACGCCAAAATTTTGGACGAAGAAATTACCATGAATAGGTCGTAGGACTAATTTTAGGTTTTAAATTTAAGCCAGTGAGATTTTTGGGCCTAAGCCTTGTCATAAATACAGCTCCAGTAATATGAGGAAACAGCTCTGACCGCGGATCAGTGGTCACTGGTGTGTCCAGAGAACAAGCTGTTACTCTCAGAGTTGTCCATCGTGTTTTGTGTCCAGTGGAATCCTGTAACTCGATAGCCTCTATTGAAATCTCAAGAACCACAATAACAATTAGCCCATCGAGACAAAATTTACAGTGGGTTTTTTTAGTTATTTTAAATCGGAGAAATATGTGTAGTAAAATGTTTTGCTTGCATCTAAATGGATTAATAGTACAAGCAAAACAAATTTGCTTGGATCTCATAGTACAACAGCTGTATGTTTAAAAAGGTAGCTTCCTGCGGTGTAGGATTATTTTTATGACAAGAGATGGATTGCAAGCTTTGTAACAAATTATGTGAGTAGAATACTGCATATGTGGAGGTTATATTTTAATTTAATACCACTGTGTCGAAATTATGTGTATACTACTACTTGTATTACTGACTGGTATTTTTAGATAAGTTATCCAAATTGGGCATTAAATATGTATATATATAATGCCCAATTGCGTAATTAATTGAATGTCTGTTTCATATTGTCTGTCCAGTAAACGTTGATCTCCGTTTTGAGTTTAACATAGTTTTGCTGATACCTCAATGATTTTATATTTGTTTAGTGTTCAACTTTTAAAAAAAAATATTTATTTATTTATTTATTCATATATTTATTTATTTATGTATTTATGTATTTATTTATTTATTTATTTATTTTTTTTTTTGGGGGGGGGAGGGGGGGGGGGAGTAAGGGAGGCGGCTCAGAATGTGGTCAGACCTCAATGTTTATGCAAAGCAATTCTAGAAACAAGCGAAAGTTTTACATGTGCAGGCCAAGTCTTCTCCGTTTAGAAAACTTTGAATATAAAGGTTTATAGCGATATAGTTCCTTTACTGTTTAAACATTGTTAGGCCACAATAATATTTTTTCACCCATTAAGCCCACTAGACAATAACATTAAACTGTTCTAACTGTACAAAGTAGGAAATTTGTTTTATTTCGGCTACCTGACTTGTGGGTTTCTCCTCATTTCGCAGCTTATCTTTCCTAGGTTAGAACAATTTTCAAAAAGTACTTTTTGCTCAACCATCAAATGATAGTTATATATTCACTTTAACAATGACTGCAATTCTTTGTTTTATGTCGGCGACGTGACCTGTGGCTTTTCTCTCATCTAATAGTACATCTTCCCTGTCCTCCTTGTATTTCAGACAGCTCGAACTGCCCTCCTGTAGCTCGTCAAAACACACCAGCTGCAGACATGAACGGCGTGGAGGTAAGAAACTCAAACACCTTTGAAAAATCAACTTCCTTTCTCTTTTTCCATATTTCCTCTTTATCTTTCTATCTTTCTCTTAATCTCTTTTTTCTTTCTGTCTCTATTTCTTTTTGTCTGTTTGTATCTATCCCACTACGCCTTTTTCTCCTTTATATAGAGAGATAGATAGAAAAACAGAGCAAAAGATGGATGTATTTCTTTCACCCTTTAATTTCCTCTCTCTCTCACTGTCTCTTCCTTCGTCTCGCTCTCTCTCTCTCTCTCTCTCTCTCTCTCTCTCTCTCTCTCTCTCTCTCTCTCTCTCTCTCTCTCTCTCTCTTTTTTTTTTTCTCTCTGTGTGTGTGTCTGTACTTGTAAGTCTTTCTCTTCCTTATAACGTAAAAGGAAAATACAAAAATCGAAAGATAGGTATATTTCATCCCTTCTTTCCTCTCTCTCTCCCTCTGTCTTTCTCTCCCTCTCACCTTTGCTACACACCATTCCCCTAGCAAACAAGGGCAAATGCACTAACTTTACGTACGTGCCCAGGTTAAAGAGATATGTGAAAACGCCCTCTCCCTCCCTCCTCCTCCTCCTCCTTCCCTCCCTCCCTCTCTATCTCTCTCACTTAAAAAAAAATAAGAATAAGAACTAAGTGACGTAAATATGCTCAAGGGTTAAAATTGTTTACAAACCATGTCATTTTTTTCAAGAATGAAAGCTTTTTAAGGCATATGGGTAACAACAACAAATCTGGTGTAGAAGTTTATTTCATTTCATAGCACAAAAGAGGTATAGGGTTAGACAATTATACAGACTGAAATTAAGGTCTTATTATTCTGGAGCAGTCCATCCCAATTTTATTTTATTTTTTTTTTCAACGTACTTACATTAACAAACCATGAAATTACTGGACGCTTAAAAAGGGTGAAATATAAGAAGAGATTTCCATAATTTACACTTAAGAAACTGTAAATAAAAAAAGACAATGTGCTTCTGTTCTTATTCACTTAAGAACTTACTTACACCTGCCTGAATTATGTAGGAAAGAAAAAAAAATATTGTTCATACCTCTTGTTCTTCCCCTCCCTCTCCGTCTCTCTCTCTCTCTCTCTCTCTCTCTCTCTCTCTCTCTCTCTCTCTCTCTCTCTCTCTCTCTCTCTCTCTCTCTCTCTCTCCCCCCTCTCTCTCTGTGTTCTCCCTCTTTCTTTTTGTTTCTCTCCATGTTGTATCTATCTCTAGTTTTCTCTGTGAATCACTTTATGCCTATCTGTCTTCCTTTGACTTTATCCATCTATCTATCTATCTTTCCTGCCAATCTATTGATCTCTTTATCTTTATGTCTATCTAATATTTGTCTATCTATCTATCTATTTTTATCAAATACTTTCTCTCTATGTTCAATACCATGTTCTATTCAGATCAACAAAATCTACAGTTAGCATCAGTATTTATTTTCATTGATTTTTTGTAAACCGTTGAAATAGACGAAAACCCCTACGAAGAACTAACATTTTACTTGCGCATGTTATTTCAAATGAGATAAAAAAAATAAACTGAATTTTCCATTAGTGTTTTACAGACAAACTTCTACAAAAAATTGTAAGTCCTCTGCAACCGTTCAAAATCCTTAACAAAAGTTGCCGCACAAGCTCTATCGACCGATCCGACTTCTTAACTTCATCCAATGATAATTTTCTGTCTCTTTCTTTGCATGACTAAAAAACTAGACACTTCGCCATGATGACAGTAAAAAGCCGTACCCACTATATACTCAAACTTATATCTAAATCTAATTTCTGGATCTTGTTGCAAAATAGAAATAGCCTTACAAAATTGAAGCATTTAACTTATCGATGTTGATCCTTGCTAAAATTTCCCAGAATATGGGCACATTATTAATTTTTTTAAAAGATCAGATTACGAAAATTTTTCTGTTGGATTTTGAAATGCATGAAAGAATCAGATTATGAAAGGTCTTGTGTTGGATTTTGAAATTATGCACGAATCAGATTATGAAAGGCCTTGTGTTGGATTTTGAAATACATGAAAGAATCAGATTATGAAAGGTCTTGTGTTGGATTTTGAAATACATGAAAGAATCAGATTATGAAAGGTCTTTGTTGGATTTTGAAATGCAAATACGGAACCGCTTGACCCTTCAACTAGATTACCGTATGTCTTCCTTTCATCATGGATGCCTCATCTCTGCATTTTACGTCACGTCGGAGCAGTGAATATAAAATTATTAAACCTATAAGGATGCCTTACTCTTAACCACAGACAAAATCGTGTACGCCGAGCTTCTAAGAGTAATTAATTTCAATTTTTTTTTTGTATTTTTATGGCTTTAGAAACTAAAAAGGAGAAGGTGCAATGTATTGGTATAGATATTTGACCAAAACAAGTTTACATCATAATTTCATCGTGAAATAAGATGCTTGGAAAACCACAAGAAAGGCAGAGAAAAATGAAAAGAACATCTTAGAAAAACACGCAAAGGTTTTCCTCTAGCTCGATCAATATTAATTTGTATAAGGAGTGTTAATCTTATTCCTCAAAAGATCGTAGATTATCTAAAAGCGAGCACAAGCAGTATTACTTCGCTAGCATAGGCAGAAGCTCTTCTCTTTGACATAATTCATCGGTGAGGATTCAATTTGCAGTTTATGGGCTGAGAGGGGCTGCTTAATGTTACTGTTAATTCTCATTTTTTTTTTAAATATTTCTCTTAGCAAAAAAATTGTATAAACTTTTTCTTCTCTGTATTTAACCCATCAAATAAGCAACAAGTGACAGTTAAGATAAAATGTTCTATGAAAAATAGATTTTTCAAGAAAGAGCAACTCGGCAGAAAGTGTAGCAAGGCAGGTAACAGACAACAGACACAGCCATCAGTGTCTGCCATAATGCTACCTGGTGTCTAACAGGTTTTTAAACCTGTGAGATACGTCATACCTCAATCTGCTCCACAGATTAGCGAAGCTGCGGCGATATTTATAAACAGAGAGCAGTGTCTGTACCTCCGAAGGGATGGGAGGTTTTTGTTTTTTTGTTTTCTCTTTTCACAAAATATTGCTATGTTTTTTTATTGTCGACTATTAGCCAATCCAGGTATTTTTAGACCTGTGAGAGGCTTAAAATAATCTACACTCATAATGTTGTCGCCTCTTTTTCTCTACCTCTGTCTGCCTGCCTGCCTATCTGTGTCTCTGTCTGCTTGCCTATCCGACTGTCTGTTTGTCTCTCTCTGTCTATCTGTGTCTCTGTCTGCTGGCGTATCTGACTGTCTGTTTGTCTCTCTCTCTGTCTAACTGTGTCTCTGTCTGCCTGCCTGCCTATCTGTCTGTTTGTCTCTCTCTCAGTCTATCTGTGTCTCTGTCTGCCTGAGGAGGATGAGGAGGAGGACGAGGACGAGGACGAGGAGGAGGACGACGAGGACGAGAAGGACAAGGACGAGGACGAGGACGAGGACGAGGACAAGGAGGAGGAGAACGAGGACGAGGACAAGGAGGAGGAGGAGAAGGAGGACGAGGACGAGGAGGACGAGGACGAGGACAAGGACGACGAGGAGGAGGAGGACGAGGACGAGGAGGACGAGGACGAGGAGGAAGTGGAGGAGGAGGACGAGGAGGAGGACGAGGAGGAGGACGAGGAGGAGGACGAGGACGAGGAGGAGGAGGAGGACGAGGAGGAGGAGGAGGACGAGGACGAGGACGAGGAGGACGAGGAGGACGAGGAGGACGAGGAGGAGGAGGACGAGGAGGAGGACGAGGACGAGGAGGAGGACGAGGACGAGGACGAGGACGAGGACGAGGAGGACGAGGACGAGGACGAGGAGGAGGACGAGGACGAGGAGGAGGACGAGGACGAGGACGAGGAGGAGGACGAGGAGGAGGATCGATTACGTCAAATCCATCGTTTCAGGTTCACGAGCATGTTGGGATTAACTGGTATTATAATATACTGTAACTGTAAATACATATATATATCCCCCCCCCCCCCCCTCCCTCCGTAATGACTCACTTCCAGATCAAAAGACAGGGAATAAAATAATCTCTGTCAGCATCCAGAAAGCTCAGGCAAAGCACGTTTCATAGCGACGACAGGATGTAATTAATAATTTCCTGTTCGTGTTGTTAAGGAGAGTCAGGGGGAGACACACAAGGAGAGAAAGTACAAGGAAGAAGTTAAAAAATAATAATAATAAAGGATAGGAAACATTTTTGAAGGAGGATAAATGCTTAAGAAGTTACTTGGTACTTTGAAAATAAAAAGGAAAAAAAGAAAGGTTTAAAAGAATGCCTCAAGGGGGCAATAATTGTTTTAATAGGCTTACCATCTTATTTTGTTGATTTTTGTCTTTCTCTCTCTCTGTCTCTCTCTCTCTCTCTCTCTCTCTCTCTCTCTCTCTCTCTCTCTCTCCCTGTCTGTCTGTCTGTCTGTCTGTCTGTCTGTCTGTCTGTCTGTCTGTCTGTCTGTCTGTCTCTCTGTCTCTCTCTCTGTCTCTCTCTCTCTCCCTGTCTGTCTGTCTGCCTGTCTGTCTGTCTGTCTGTCTGTCTGTCTGTCTCTCTCTCTCTCTCTCTCTCTCTCTCTCTCTCTCTTAGCACGACTACCTGCGAAACTCAGATTGCATTGTGTGATGAGGCAAGGGAAAGGGGAAGACGGAGGAAAAAGTGGATTTTGCTGGTGAAGGGTGCGGTTTAATTTAATTAGTCCTAAGGGATGGAGACTGGAATAGTTTAATCAGCAAGGCCAATTTTTTTCTCAAAATGAAATACTAGTATCACAAGGATTAATTGTTTATCCTTCTTTAAAAAAAAACCAATTGGAAACTATGAACTTTATTCTTCTGTCTTTCGGCTATCTAAAAAACTTCTTGAACAGTAAACTTGTAAAGAGAGAGAGAGAGAGAGAGAGAGAGAGAGAGAGAGAGAGAGAGAGAGAGAGAGAGAGAGAGAGAGAGAGAGAGAGAGAGAGAGAGAGAGAGAGATATGCGAGTGAACAAAACTCCGGATTTCTCGGTTAAAATATAAAGCAAACTACCCGTTTCACTTGTCAAGGATTTCATGTTAAAAGGAGAAAAATATTCACATCCTTTTACAGGGATATCTGTCGTCAGACCGTTGGGTTTTAAAACCCAGTGAGTTTCTCTTCTTTTTTTTTCCCTGAGGCTCAATAGTTTATGAGAGTAAGTCCTCTAGCGTGAAAACAATTAACAAAAAAAAAAAAGAAAGAAATAAAAAATGGGGCGGGGGGGGGGGGGGGGGGGGGGGAGAGAGAGAGAGAGAGAGAGAGAGAGAGAGAGAGAGAGAGAGAGAGAGAGAGAGAGAGAGAGATTCTTAGAATGAGAAATCATGAGGTCTGAAATACTTTCTGTTCCCAGCTATGATACCTCTAGCTCTATAACTATAAATCTCATAGACCACAGTATGAATCTACCAAGAGATACCGCTTTAATAAAGCAAATCTGAAGAGTTTACATTTTTTTTATTTCATTAATCTTAGTGAAGAGTCTAACAACAAGGATAATGAATTATAAAGATTGAGGACCTTGCGGTAGTGATTCGTAACTATGATAGCATACTGTCGTAAAAAACGCTTGTGCCATTTTTTAACTAGTGCCTTTAGTCATGGAAGATAGTCTTTACCGCTATAAACTCGTGTTTTGTATTTGCTTCTAACTACATTATCTTAAAACCCAAAATTCATCGACACTTATGTACTATATTTTAGTAAATGCTGTAGAAAAAACAGTACATTTTCTCTTTAGAGAATAATTTTAACTACCGGTACCATGATAACGTAATAATAGACAATTTTGTCCCATGATAGATATAACTTAAAATAATTTTGCAGTTTTATATCAGCTGCCTTGAACTTATTATTTTATAGTATAAAACCCAGAGACAGACTCAGGACACGTGAAATAAGAACTTCTTGAGCTTTTTTTTTTTTTCAAAAAAAAAAAGGTAATATAAATAGCACGGAACTCAGCCAACTTAAGTTATTTCGCTTTTACTGAGGTAACGTTATATCATAATGTTTTGCATACAGCACAAGTCACGGAAACCGTAATTATCTCGCTTTTAATATGGGGCGTTAGATCTAGATCTACCTCAACTTAATTGTTTCATTCAACACGTTGAGAAATGAATAAAGCATCTTTCATAAATTGATTGATAACAAGCTTTACCTATTTGCCCATTCATTTTTAGATGAATAGGATGTTCAGAGAAGTTCTTATGGAGCTAGGGACAGTTAAAACAAAAGATGACACTCATTCTCCTTTTCCTTTCTTTTTTTCCTCTCAAATTTTCTTTTACTTTGCTTTGCCCTTCCTTTCTTCCTTTTTTTTTTAATTTTCTGATTAAGTTTCAAATCGTATAAGGTGAATTTTGAATGATAAAACAACTTGTTTATTCCAATTCCTCCTTTTTTTTCATCCTGTCTATACTCATCATCATCATCATCATCATCATCAACACCGTCATCATCATTATCATTATCTTCTTCTTCTTCTTCTTCTTCTTCTTCTTCTTCTTCTTCTTCTTCTTCTTCTTCTTCTTCTTCCTCTTCCTTTTCCTTTTCCTCTTCCCCTTCCCCTCCTCCTCTTCCTCCTCCTCCTCCTCCTCCTTCTCCTTCTTCTTCTTCTTCTTCTTCTTCTTCTTCTTCTTCTTCTTCTTCTTCTTCTTCTTCTTCTTCTTCTTCTTCGGCTAAAACTTTGCATAGATTGAAAACATCCCGATTGCCACTTGGCTCTCAACATCTTCATTCTCAGCACTATTTCTCTCTCTCTCTCTCTCTCTCTCTCTCTCTCTCTCTCTCTCTCTCTCTCTCTCTCTCTCTCTCTCTCTCTCTCTCTCTCTCTCTCTCTCTCTCTCTCTCCCGTGAAAAGGCCCATTACCGCTCAGCAGGAGACAATCATTCAGCAGGCTCAACCAGGTGTCTTGAACAGGTAACATCTTTATGACCTGATATGACCTTCCACTAACCCCAGGAACCAGGGCATCTGCCGTGTTGGTTTCGGTGGCTGCGTGTTAGTAGTCTGTTCTTACACTCATTAGCAAAGGTGTGTGGGTTTAAACCCTAGAATGGTAAGATAATCTATCGAGTGACCTTTTACGAAAGCGGGCAATATTTGTGGGTGCCCGTGGCAGCATTCTTCAGACCACCCGACAGGAGAATAAAAAATTGATTAAAAAAAAAAAGGGTCAGACTAGGTATGTATAGCTGGCTATGATAACACATCTTGGTCGTACTGAGCAAAAATCAATTTCTTTCAACATATTGAGTTTTATGCCCCTCTCTCTCTCTCTCTCTCTCTCTCTCTCTCTCTCTCTCTCTCTCTCTCTCTCTCTCTCTCTCTCTCTCTTATAATTCTTTATTGCACACTTTGTATCCCTTCTTTCTCCAACTCCATTTCTCCCGAAATCTCTATCTCTCTCTGTCTAGAAGCTGTTTTTTCTGTCTGTCTGTCTCCAGGACAAATGTGTGTACTGAGTTGATTCATTAGCTGTCAACAACAACAACAAAAATATAATCAAACACTTGACTTCTGTAGACAACAGTCAGTTACAGTCTATGTGGCAGGTTGCATGGGGGTGCCATAGATGAAGAGAGAGAGAGAGAGAGAGAGAGAGAGAGAGAGAGAGAGAGAGAGAGAGAGAGAGAGAGAGAGAGAGAGAGAGAGAGAGAGAGAAAGAGAGGGGGGGAGGGGCAGCAAGGGAAAGAATCTTCATGGGAGACAATCTCATTTTTATGTAGTTGGGTATTTTGGAGGGTTCTTTCCCTTAGTAATAAGTTTGACCACCGGTACGAGAGGCGGCGCTCAGTTGTTATATCCACTCAAGGAACTTAACTTGCAAAATTTAGTGTAGTGGAGCTATAATAGATCTAGTGGTCTAGACCATTGCTTTAAGGAAAAGTTCAAAATACGAATGAATCAGAGATAGATAGATATAATAATATTTAGACAGAGTGTTAAAGAGAGAGGAGAGAGAGAGAGAGAGAGAGAGAGAGAGAGAGAGAGAGAGAGAGAGAGAGAGAGAGAGAGAGAGAGAGAGAGAGAGAGAGAGAGAGAGAGACAGACAGACAGACAGACAGACAGACAGACAGACAGACAGACAGACAGACAGACAGACAGACAGAGAGAGAGAGAGAGAGAGAGAGAGAGAGAGAGAGAGACAGACAGACAGACAGACAGACAGACAGACAGACAGACAGAGAGAGAGAGAGAGAGAGAGAGAGAGAGAGAGAGAGAGAGAGAGAGAGAGAGAGAGATACAGAGACAGAGACAGAGACAGAGAGGTATCGTAGAGTTAGAAATGTTTCGGTTATAAAAACACCAACAATATCATCATCATCATCATCATCATCATCACCACCACAATCAACAACAACATCAACAGCAACAACCTAAACACTTATATGAAAGGAATTGAAAGATGAACTAATAAACGTTCAATATAAAAATCGCACTGTAAAAAGATTTTCTTTGTCGTTGTGAGGCATAATCTGAAAAAAATTGTAACAACTAAACGACCAGGTGCTGCTATCTGTTGCTGAGCTAGTGGTATATATTTCCTGCCTGATTGTATCTAAAGGCCAGGAAGAAAAGAAAACTAACTCGTCACTGAAAAGGTTGCTTTGAAGAGAGTGACCTTTCTTGGTATTTCGGTTTTGGCCCCCCATGTATGATGAAAGACGATGATGCCCTGTGGGCTTACGATTTTTTCGAGAAAGAAGATGAATGGACCTTATTCCGATCAGTTTCGGTTTTGCCCTTTATAGGTAGAAATAAAAAACACCTAAACACATCTAAACCTGTTTAGAAAAAAACAGGTTTGTGGGGTTTTTTTTTTTTTTTTTTTTTTTGGGGGGGGGGGGTTGGATAGAAAAAGAGATAATCACTGACAAAGAGGTAGAGACACACACTCCGAGAAAGAGAAAGAGATAGATAGATAGATAGATAGATAGATAGATAGAGACAGAGAGGGAGAGAGAGAGAGAGAGAGAGAGAGAGAGAGAGAGAGAGAGAGAGAGAGAGAGAGAGAGAGAGAGAGAGAGAGAGAGAGAGAGAGAGAGAGAGAGAGAGAGAGAGAGAGAGAGAGAGAGAGAGAGAGAGAGAGAGAGAGAGAGAGAGAGAGAGAGAGAGAGAGAGAGAGAGAGAGAGCAATCAAACAGCGATTGAGGCTTTGACAGACGGGACTCGGTCTAAGGATCTAAAGATGCAAGTGATCGTAAAGTTAGATATAAACAGTTTAGAAAAATCAATCACAAACCTAGGTCTAATATAGGAGTGACAAATAACATAGAAGGCGTGAAAACATAAAAAAGGACAGATTTGATCCCAGACAGAGAGAGAGAGAGAGAGAGAGAGAGAGAGAGAGAGAGAGAGAGAGAGAGAGAGAGAGAGAGAGAGAGAGTCAGACAGACCAACAGAGATAGTGCATGGTGCATTTTGAAGAAAAATTAATGTTATATATTTGCCCTTTCGTGTGAGTAGTTGGGCTTCCAGCTCCCTGTAAGATAAACGGAAGAAAGTAAAATCTGATGTATCCTTTCGCAATCAAGATAAATTTTCCGTGGGAATTTGATCGCTTCCATCGTTGCTTCGCATGAAAAAATAAAGATTTAAGAAAAAAAACAAATATGCGTGTATGTATAGGGGATGAAGTTTTTCTTTTTTAATTGAAGTATAGTGAATCTGTAACTATGAAATCTTTCTGGGTTTTTTTAAATTTTACTGAACTATTTTCGTTATTTAGAACCAGGAGGGACCTCAATCTTTTTGTCGTGATTAACTTTTTTCCATAAGATTTTAATAATCTAAGAAGACTTCAAACGCACAAGCAGATTAATGTTACGTCTAGAAGGGAATTTGACTCAGAAAAATTTTAACAAGCCCTTGAAGAACAAGACTGGTCTAAGTCTCGAATATTTTCATAGACTTATGACTCTCATTCTTTTAAATTAAGAGACAAGAATTATAGAAACATTGATCGTATAGAATCAGTTACCAAGCGTTGCTAAGAGAAGATGACGTCATGGCTATTTCTTCCTTTGAGACCCCCATTGTTGCGCCCTGTGTGGCTTTCTCTCTCCCTTCAACCCCTCCACCGCCTCCTCCGCCATTATCGTGGTATGCCTGGTCCGACATTTATGAAATCAATGGTTTACGAGGAAAACAAAGCGTTGACCCCTATATATATATATATATATATATATACCAGCGCATAGTCTGCCGCTACAGACTGCGTACCTGCCATTGTTTCCTCAGCATTTAGCGTGTTGTTTGTGAAAATAGCCCGCGTCAAGGGATATTTGCACGACTGGCGTGTGGGGATGAGGTATTAGTCTATCTTTTAGGCTCTCTCTCTCTCTCTCTCTCTCTCTCTCTCTCTCTCTCTCTCTCTCTCTCTCTCTCTCTCTCTCTCTCTCCTTAGCTCCCTATCCCCTCTACTCGCCGTCTCTCTCCTCCCTTTTCTTTCACTCTCTCTCTCTCTCTCTCTCTCTCTCTCTCTCTCTCTCTCTCTCTCTCTCTCTCTCAACCCGCTCCCCTTTTCCTGCCCTCTCCATCTGTCTGCTTTTCTTGCTCTTTCTCTACCCATTTTTAATTATCTACCTACCTCCCTAACCTCTCAATGACCACTTTTCTTCTCTTTTTTTCTTTTTATCATTGCCCAGTCCTACCGTTATTTAACGTGATCTTGTAACAAGTTCATTTGTATTTTATTATGTATTTATACCTTACTATTCACTGTCACTCATTGTAGCAATAACCGCATATTGTCCAGTTTTAGATCCGAGTTCGGTACTCTGACTTATTCATATTTTAGGATTCCGTTCCGTGATTCATTTAACGAACCGTTTTGCTCGAACCACTTAATGTTAAAGGCAAATGGATTTTTTATTAGATCCCTCATCTTTTTTCTCAACGCGTTTATTCGGAGCTTTTCTTTCATGCCATCCCAACACACTGTCGTGTTTACATAGTAAAAGAGCATTTCAGATTAAAAAAGAAAAAGATAATTATGTGTTAGGGGCAACATGAAAAGATCTTTCGTAAAAAACTTTTTGTAGCTCAATTTGTCTTAACTTTTTTTTATTTTTTACTGAATGGGTTTGTTTGCTGTTTATGACTTCCACGAGGTCCTAAGCAAGGCACTGCCCATTTTTTTTTTTTACATGTTATTAATTCTATTTCAACTTTTTATTCAATAGTTTTTTTCCAGTGATCCATTTATTTTATGGAGTACAAAGTTAGCATCTCTGCGAATAGCTTTAGTTTTCAAAACTCTCTCATGGTTGAGACGGTTAATGATTATTTGTCAAGATTTCTTTTAGACTTTTTGCTCACTCCAAAAGATTGAGGCTTCAAATTAGACTGGCCGGATTCAAAACAAATTCTTTTGTGCGAATTACATGTTTCAATTGATTTAGACATCTAAGAAAACAAAAACAAAAATTGCCAAGAAGTCCCTTTAAAAGTAAACAGAACATTCAACAAAAACTAGCAAAATCCATCCATTTTCAAGTTTCAGGAACGAGTGCTGGTTTACCAGTTTACTCTATTGGTTAAATCAAACGAGATTCGGTTGTTTTGGGCTTGTTTTTTTCCCTACCAGAATCATCTACCTTACCTTGTGCTTCCTGTTCGGAAGGCCATCTTGTGGCTTCGCTTTTGCCACTGACTCACTGCAGAGTGCAGATCTAGAGTTGTGTATCCCGAGATACAGCTCTGGCCACGTCGATCGCTTGACAGTCCACAGCAGTCAGCTAGTCAGTACAAACTTGGGCTCCGCTGAGAGGAGCTAAACATCCGCGCTCTCACTTGCCAGCTCGTAGATCTATTATTTGCTCAGCTAATACCAGAAATCCACCGGGGACCGTCCGAGTTCTAAAGCCTTATTAACGCCTGCCTGATTTCTGCTGGTAATCGGAACCCAGACTTGTGTTCCAACTGGACTTCTGCTGCAGCCGGGGTCGTTTGTAATTTCTTGGCCAATCTTTTCACACTTGACGCGGTCGAGTAGGCGGATGTATTCTTCTCATTCACCCAGTTTGTTTGCTTAGATTTGTTATTTTCACAGGATTCATTGTTGTGGGTTGTTTCCTGTTCACTAGCTCGAAATCTGGGAAAAACAGTTTGAGACGGATTCATACGGATATCTGAAAAAAAAAAAGGTTTTTTTTTTCGAGTGTGTGTACACATTTTCGGTTAGTTTAAATTTTTTAGGATAATTTTTACACAAATGTAGATCTAGATAATGATGTGATATTAGTATGATTTACAAAGGACAGAATTTTATAATTTGATGGAGAACTGGTTTTACCTTTAGACAAACATTTAGACAACGCTTGAGGTATACCAGTCTGTTTTGAAAATCAGTGTTTTAATTAAAAGAACGGTGAACTTTCCGATTGGAGGATATAGAGAGGGTTTTAACGTGTCACTGATACCACTTAAAATTTGTTTGGGTCTAAATCTAAGTAATTAAATAATTTTGCTTCTGATCCAGTTTATCGGTTCCTCGTTCTATTATAAATTATGGTATATTGAGAAATATTTCATCAACGCGTGTTCTCAAACGTTAACATTTCCTTTTTGTGTTCAATGACTTGATTCTTATATTTGACGAATTTTGCCTCTCACTTTTCTCTCCTTGTGTGTGTGTGTGTGCAACTCGATTTGTTTTCCCTTTTTGTCCTAAACTACGTGTTCCTCTCTCTCTCTCTCTCTCTCTCTCTCTCTCTCTCTCTCTCTCTCTCTCTCTCTCTCTCTCTCTCACTCTCTCTTCCTCTCTTAATCTCATTCTCTCTCTCTGTCCGTCGCCTTTCTCTCTCTCTCTCTCTCTCTCTCTCTCTCTCTCTCTCTCTCTCTCTCTCCCCCCCTCTCTCTCTGTCCTATTTCCTCTGTCATTTTCTTTTCCATCTTATCTCAATCTGATACGCCCTGGTGTTTGGGTATTTATCTTCCGGTTTATACAGTGCAGTCACTTCGTCTCTTCGATTCACTTTTTTGCCATCTTTTGTTTCCATCAGATCTCTTTATCTATCTATTTATCTATCTATCTATTTATATATCTATCAATCTACCTGTCTATCTATCTATCTGTCTATCTGTCTTTTTATACCTATCTATCTATCTGCCTCTCTGTCTCTCCGTTTATATATCTATCTATTTATCTCTCTCTCTCTATCTATCTATCTATCTATCTATCTATCTAATTATCTATGTATCTATCTATCTATTTATATATCTATCAATCTGTCTTATTTATATCTATCTATCTATCTATCTATCTATCTATCTATCTATCTATCTATCTATCTATCTATCTATCTGTCAATCTATATAATTTATGTACGTTTTACCTAGCGTAATACATATTTTTTTTTAATCTACTCGGAACTGATCAATTTAACTTATTTTACTTCTAACTTACAAACTAGTTGTGTTACTTATACTTATCTTTTTATCTCTCTGTCTCTCTGTCTACTGATATCTCTATCTATCTATCTATCTATCTATCTATCTATCTATCTATCTATCTATCTATCTATCTATCTGTCTGTCTGTCTGTCTGTCTATCGATCTCCCACAGTTGAGCACTCTTATCAATTATTCCAACTTATCTTCAAACTATCTATCTATCTATCTATCTGTCTGTCTATCTATCTGTCTATCTACCTGTTTGGCTACTATCTATAAATCCATCTATGTAGCTTTTACCTATCTTCTTTCACTTTCTCTTAGTGCTCTTTCCCCCTCTTCCGCCCCCTCCCCTTTCCCGCCTTTTTGAAGTCCCTTTCCAGCCATTGTCCCTGCCTCGCTTATCTCCCTCCCCCTTGGTCCTGACTGACACCCATGTTTGCCCCAACCTTAACACCTCGTCCACGCTCTCTAATCTATCGTAAGCTTGGCAGAAAGCCGAGGCTTTCTAAAATACGGGCCAGGTCACCGAAAATGAACAAACTTTTGATGTTTGAGTGAAAGTCATCTATTTCTTTTAACTTTTGGGCATAGTTAGGACCGAATTGAACTTAGAACGCACTTATAATTCAGCATACAGGCCTAAACAACAAAAAATTCTAACTGTCCTAACTCATCCAAAGAGATAAATGATATAGTTCACTCCTACACCTACTGCAAAAGTTTGTTCTCTTCAGTGACTTGGCCTGTATTTCTGGAAGTCTCGCATAAACCCGATCTCTCTACGTGAGCTTTCTAGACTGAAACGCAGCTCTGCCAACGCGTCCATCTTGTCGTCCGTAAGGTTTACTTACAAAACCTCACAAGATTATATGATCATTGGACTTTTTTTTCTCCCTCTTAATATAAATGTCGCAAATTTATAGTCTCGTTATGCAAAAGTTGACATATGATGTCATCATGTAATGATGATCGATAATGTAGCTTTCGAAACCTTAACAGGTGGATCAGATGTTTTTTTTAATCTTACAAAGGAAAAAAAATAAAAGAAAACAAACACGAAGACCAAATAATAAGCCAACTTGTTAAAGTGTGTGAAAAATCCGTTGCACTAAAGTTGTGAAAAGATTCAAACAAGTAGAAAAACAAAGAAATATTTCATGGATGCTCGTGTTACTGTTACTGTAGTATAAGAAATCAGAGAAAAACTTTGTACGTTTCTCATCTGCTTTTAAGTGCTAATTAGAAAAGTACGAATTCCAACAAAACTACGTACCTGTGCCCTGCTTCGCGGGAATCCAAAGCTGCCCCTTTGACTTTAACCTTCGTGATAGTGAATGTTTAAGAGAATCTATAAATAAATCTGGGTCTTTACAAAATTAGCTAATTGTCCTCAATGTGGTTATAATCATTTTGGCGTTAAAAACTAGAAATAAAGTTATCTTGGTTAAAATTAGAATACCTGATAATTTTTTACGGAGAACAAGTTGTTTTTTTTTATTTTCAAGGCAGTGAAATGTGGGAAATTTTTTAAAGAGAGCTCGTACAAAACACGATGATCTCGTGTCTTTTTGCATATTAATCTGAAGCCCACGTCGGGCAGAGCGGAAACTAAAATGGTCAAACCATAAACTCACCTCTACCAACGGTCCACGTCGGGCAGAGCGGAAACTAAAATGGTCAAACCATAAACTCACCTCTACCAACGGTCCACGTCGGGCAGAGCGGAAACTAAAATGGTCAAACCATAAACTCACCTCTACCAACGGTCCACGTCGGGCAGAGCGGAAACTAAAATGGTCAAACCATAAACTCACCTCTACCAACGGTCCACGTCGGGCAGAGCGGAAACTAAAATGGTCAAACCATAAACTCACCTCTACCAACGGTCCACGTCGGGCAGAGCGGAAACTAAAATGGTCAAACCATAAACTCACCTCTACCAACGGTGTAAGGCTCGAACCCGCAAGTCAAGTCTTTGCGAATATCAGGGCAAATGGTCTGGCTCCACAGCCACTAAAGCTTCTAACATTGTTGAAAGAGAAAAGGAAAATTGAGAAAAGAAAAATAATTGTATTTTATATATCTATTTATACTTGGATATAACAAAGAGAAAAGGAATATAATTTAGGGGGGAAAAGAACAAAGCAAAAAAAAAATCAAATTTAAAACAAAAAACAAACAATAATAATTAAAACAACAAAACAATGCAACAAAGCAAAGAATCTAAAGCCTTTTCCACGCAAAACACACACGTCTTGCATGGTGTTGTAAAATGTTCCGCTTGGCTGAAGGGCAGGCATGCAGAGCAATGTTATGCACAAAACCTGTAGTGATCCAGATTAAAAGAAATGTTGATAGCCATGAGAAGAGCCTGCTCTGTAAAGCAAGTATCATATATCTTATGAGTTTGAGCATATAGCAAAATCATGAATTTAGACATGTCCATGGCAAAATCTTGAATGTAGTGTAAAGAAATGGCCATCGCGAAATCATGAAAGTAGATAATTATCAACACATGAACACAGCAAAACTATGATTGTAGTGTCAAGACATGACCAAAAAAAAAAAAAAAAAACATGACTGGCCACAGCAAAATCATGAATGTAGTGTCAAGACAATCATGGCTATCGCAAAACCGTGAATGTAATGTCAAGACATGATCATAGCAAAAATATAAATGTAGTATCAAGACATGCCCCGGAAAATCATGAATGTAGTGACAAGACATGATCATCGCAAAGCCATGAATATACTGTCAAGACATGACCAAAACAAAGCCATGAATTTAGTGTCAAGACGTAGACAAAACAAACCATAAATGTAGTGTCATGACATGGCCACAGCAAAATCATGAATGCAGTGTCAAGGTATACCCACAGCAAAATCATGAATACAGTGTCAGGACGTATTTAAAAGAAAACAAAGAAAAACAACAAAAAATAATCAACACCCCCCGCCCCCCCCCCCCCCCCCCTTCCAAAAAAATGTTAATAATATTCAGCTCAGAAATTCGAATTGCCAACTTGATCAGTTAACCTGCAGCCTCTACTATTGAACGTGCCGGCCATCCAAAACCTTTGCCAACTAAAATTTCCTTATTTCCCTCTCCGATCTTCCGTCGTGCAAACAGAGTCTTCAATATTTGCCATTCCTCCACTAGACACCGAATAGTGTACTCCAACATCCTCAAACAGCTATATTCGAGAGTCTCGATGAATGAAGAGGCCGCCATTTAGAGCTTTGCTGCAATTTAACAAGGTTGTAGAAGGATTTTTTTGCTCCTTTTTTTCTTTTTTTTTTTAATTGCTCGTTTAATCTTCCTTCCTGACTTTGGCTCGGTACATTCGGACTTTCGCTTTTCTCTTTCCAGTTTTCTATTTGAAGAATGAACATAGGAGGAAGATGTCACAGACAGATTTAACATCTTTGCTAGTTTGACTGAGCAAATACTTGCTACGTAATTGCTACTTTGCGTTTTACCACACTACTACTACTACTACTACTACTACTACTACTACTACTACTACTACTACTACTACTACTACTACTACTACTACTACTACTACTACTACTACTACTACTACTACTACTACTACTACTACTACTACTACTACTACTACTACTACTACTACTACTACTGCTACTACTACTACTACTACTACTACTACTACTACTACTACTACTACTACTACTACTACTACTACTACTACTACTACTACTACTACTACTACTACTACTACTACTACTACTACTACTACTACTACTACTACTACTGCTACTACTACTACTACTACTACTACTACTACTACTACTACTACTGCTGCTGCTGCTGCTGCTGCTGCTCTACGAGAGTGCCAGAGAGAGACACAGACACCCACATTTCTTTTTGGTATTAGACCGACAACCTAGATACAGATTATGGGTAACTTTCAAAGACGGTGATGAGACGTCACAATGTTGCTAGTTGTACTAGGTCTCCAGCAGAGAGCAAGGGGATTTTAAAGATAGCAGCAATTTTAGCGTTAGGGTCGTTCTGTTATGTAATGTGCGCTCAGCAAACCCAAAACCTCAAGTACTTTGTTGAAAAAAAAAATAGTAACCTTACTTAATGTTCTTCATCCTTTTATGCGTTGAATTTATTACTCTCTTTCTCTCTCTCTCTCTCTCTCTCTCTCTCTCTCTCTCTCTCTCTCTCTCTCTCTCTCTCTCTCTCTCTCTCTCTCTCTCTCTCTCTCTCTTGGAGCACCCTTCATACCTGAGAAATTCCTCTATTTTCATAATGTCAATAATTGCAATGCAGAATTTCTCCCACCATGCAGTCACTTATATATTCAATGGCGTTTCCTTTTAACCGCATGTTTGCGCTGAAACCACAATACTAGTGTCCTCAATAAACTTACATTTTTTGGTGTGGATGAATTTCAAAATCATAGTAGTTTTAAGACAAAGTTCATGTATTGATTGTTTCGTCTTCCGCTTAGTTTGAAACTGCATATTTAAACTTTGAAGATTTGGAGCAAGTTAAAACCAAAAAACCTCGCATTACGTTGATTATTAATCTGAAACCTCCAAATAGTTCCATAGGCTGAGAAAGATTATAATAGCCTACCGAGTTCATTTATCGAGACCTTTAAAAAAAATCAAACATATATTCTATATTTGTAGCTTAAAACTGAATCTTAGCAATCTTTTAAGCAATATTCACTTCAACCAATCAGGTGCCGTGCTTTTTAGCGTAGGCGATCATGACCTTTGACACACCTCTATCCCTCGTCGCTTTCAGTGCTTCTGTCACTCTTCCTACTTAGGGATAATTTGTGAGTCCTTCCAATATATTTTCACGCTGTTATCCGGTTTCCCTGCTGCGTTTTCCCTCGATCATTCCAGTTGTCACAGAACAGGTCAGTATTGAGCACTGCTTCTAAAGAACTTTACACAATACAAATTAATGGGAAAAAAAATATTCACTTAACAAACCTGAGAAGTTATGCCGATAAAAGGTTGTTCATAATTTAAATAATTACCATCCGATTCAAGCAACCATAATAATGACTGATGTAATACAAAACTGTCGTTAAATGTTACGATCCGCTTGGGACAATAATTTGAACGGGTTCGAAATCCCCATCACTATAGCACTCTCATGTAAAGCTTAACCAACCATTTGAAAGGGGCTTCTAAAACCCAGGGTTCGAGCTAAACACGGCCCTTATGACGGATAAGGTTACAAACACATTAGGATCGCAACAGGTAAATAGTGGTAGATCTACGTCACGGTAATCAGAGCAGAAGTTAAGGGATGGCCTGCGCCTGACAAAGCAGGTGTCAGACCTTTACAGCTGGACAAATATAACGATGGGATGAGTTTTGTTTTGTTTTGTTTTGTTACAGAGGGGAAGGGGATTTTATTTTTTTTTATATGATTTTTCTTTTCATTTTTTTAATGTTAATTCTATGAGTACTTAATAAGTACAACTCGACTCAATTGATACGGCTTTGGGTTTACAATAATGAGATCACGTTTTCGATTCCTAGATGGACTGTCTGATAGCAGGATCGAGTCTAATCTAAGCAGACCTGCCTCCTTACGACATTAATTTGGAAAAAAAAACTATGTTTAACTATTATAAAGAAGTTTCTTCCATCTCTGCATGCACAAACGATGTATTTTTTTTTTTTTTAGAGTTTTACCGTACTCGGTTTGTATGGCTTATTATTATGTGATAACTTCACATGCCCACAAACTGCGCTAACGTTTTTGTAAAAGCATGAAACTAAGAGAAATAAATTCAGGTCGGTGAGGGTGGATGGAGGGAGGGGGGAGGCATTTAGCCATCTCGTTAAAAATACCTAGACTCAAAACTATGATGATTATGAAGGTCACCCTGACCAAACTCCAAGCCATCAAATTCGACGATGACCATCCGATCCATCACTAGCCAGTGTCCAGTGGGCCTAGCCTTATGTCCGGATTGACACATCACTGGACATCTCACCTGGAGACCTATTGATCGGACATCGGCGATTCAGTGACTGATGTTGACCGATCTCGGACCTTCTGTGACCGCTGCGCCTCCTGTCGGCCATTAAGTCGTGTCCACGCTCAGGGCTTAGCGTCTTACAGATCACTGAGGCTTTCCTCTAGAGTCTTATTTGTCGGTCTCGAGCTAGATCTAGGTTTGTGGTTGATTTTTCTATACTACTTATTTCTTTATTTTCAGTCACTCGCATCGTTAGATCCTTAGATCTAGCTTCGTCTGTCTCAGCCTCTAACGTTGTTATACTGCTTTCTTTATTTCTATATTCATTTATGTCTTTCAGTCAAATGTGCATCTTTCTAAGATCCGTTAGAGGCTAGTTTGTTTATGTCCTGTAAAAATGTGGCCTTGATCGTTCTTAGCTATTCAACTTCTTAGTCTATTCAAGCCAGCACGAAAGTCACTGTTCCTGAAGCATCTATTTTTGTAGATGCGGATAACTCAGTGGTTTTCTTATTTAGGCCATTGCTTGAATTCGTGCGTGTCTAATGTCCGTAATAAACTTGAGAAACAAGTACATCTCATCAAAAAACAATGAATTTACCCCTTTTAAAATTGAAGCCTTCTGGTGTTTGTGTGAAAGAGGAAAGATGGTACTGAGGATTGGGTCGGAAGTAAATATGGAGTCATTGTTAGGTATTACAGAAGCATCGCTGAATCCTTCTGAAATGAATGCTTAACTTCTTCCGGAAATATCTGTACTAACATTTAATTCATAAGTAAATCATAATGAAAGGTATTTTGCTGAGACCGCACTGTTGACGCTTTGTGCCCCAACAAAGACCCACAATCAGCGAAGCTGCGGCGTAACTCGGACGGAATACTAATTCGATTTACGCGCGCTCTAAGTGGATTTACGGCTTACGTTGATGAAAAAGGATACAATCTATACTTGTTTCCACAATATAGGGGTCTCTGTATACCATTTATGACAGTAAGCTATGCTGTTCTTCCGTGGACAGACTTATGATTGTAGATCGTGGTTTTGGGAAAAAAATGGGCGGAAGGTTTGGGGAGGGGGCGGTGGGGGCTCACTTGATGGATTCGTTTTTGTTTACGACGTGAAAGACATTAAATCTTTGTGTATTAAGATTAAGGACACACAGCATCCCTGATTGTTTCACGAGCGACTGAAGATGGAGCAAGTTTACGGTTATAAGATGAGATGACTAGCTTTTCATAATGTCGGATCTGAGATACTTTTTTTCTTTTTTTTTCTTTTCATTTTTTTTTCATTTTTTCTGCAGCCCTTTTTTTTTCTTGTAAGCTTTATTTCAATGTATTGCTTTGTTTTATTGGTTGTGTCTTTTTAAGGACGATGTGAGTTTAATTGTGTGACTTCTTTTTTGAGGAGTAGGCAAACAGATTGGCAGGGACAGACAAAATTAAGACAGAATGAGTATGTGGATGAGGGAGTGAGTGAGGGAGAGAGAGAGAGAGAGAGAGAGAGAGAGAGAGAGAGAGAGAGAGAGAGAGAGAGAGAGAGAGAGAGAGAGAGAGAGAGAGAGAGAGAGAGAGAGAGAGAGAGAGAGAGACAGACAGACAGACAGACAGACAGACAGAAACAGAGAGAGAGAGAGGCAGAGAGGTAGAGAGAGAGAAAACATGTATAGCGTAGAAGCAATAACTATTGAATTGTTAGGTTAGAGAATAAGAGGAAGAGAAACAAATTGACTTTTTTTGCATTTTAAATATTTTACGTCATCTCACCATAGTGTAAGACACACATCCCTCTTCTTCTTCTTCTTCTTCTTCTTCTTCTTCTTCTTCTTCTTCTTCTTCTTCTTCTTCTTCTTCTTCTTCTTCTCCTTCTCCTCCTCCTCCTCCTCCTCCTCCTCCTCCTCTTCTTCTTCTTCTTCTTCTTCTTCTTCTTCTTCTTCTTCTTCTTCTTCTTCTTCTTCTTCTTCTTCTTCTTCTTCTTCTTCTTCTTCTTCTTCTTCTTCTTCTTCATTATCATCATCATCATCATCTTCTTCTGCTCTTTCATGTAGCATGATCTTTAAGAACTTAGTCTTCCAGCAGCCATCTTTAAGTCTATCTGTAAACCTATCGCGATGTCCATCTTCTCTTTGGTAAGCCTCTTTTTCTCTTTCCTCCCGATTTTACCTTCCGACCCAGAGTGATCTTTCTCAGACTTTGGTCTCGTTTGATGTGACCAAAATACGCCAGTCATATTCTCTTTATTGTGTTTATCATCCGGGCTTTTTCAAAGTTCAATAAGGATGTATTCTTATAAGATTCAATTGCAATTATGATCTCAACTTTAATAAAGTACAATATAGTAGATGGATACAGATAAGAAGAAATTAAAATTCCTATAGGGCACCTTTTTTCTATCTATTTTTCCAAAGACAAGTTAAGAACAAAGCGAAACATACGGCACCAAGGAATATTTTATTACTTTGATTCACGGTCTAATGGTTTACTAAAAGCGCCCGTCTCAGTTTATCATTTGTCATAGAATAATGGTTTTTTTTTTTTGTTTATGCCTGTGCTGTTTTCTCTTAAACAAAAGAATAACCTAGATTTGTCATTCTATAAAGAGTTTATTGCGTGCAAATATTTAAAAAAAATTGTGATAGCATCTTAGGTCAGGCTCAAAAGAATGTTGTACAATAAATACACAACTCACAGATATGATTTCCATGCCTTCAATTTGTATCTAAGTTTATGCGGTGAATCATAGTTTTTATTTTTCTTTGTGACCGACCAATTAAGCAATATTTTCAACTGGTCGGATTTCCTCATTTTCTTGTTTCTATGTTCTCTCATAAAGACAATCGGCCTTTGAACAATATAGCATCTCTCTCTCTCTCTCTCTCTCTCTCTCTCTCTCTCTCTCTCTCTCTCTCTCTCTCTCTCTCTCTCTCTCTCTCTCTCTCTCTCTCTCTCTCTCTTTCTCATCTCTCTCTTTCTCTCTTTCATCTCTCTCTCCCTGTCTCTCTCTCATCTCTCTGTTTCTCTCTCATCTCATCTCTCTCTTTCTCTCTCTCTCAGCACTATATTGTTCCTTTCACTAATGGATAACTTACTTGTTGGAGAAGACTTACAGATTTACTAACTCAAGATAATCAATTTTGCCTGCACACTACTATAGTTCTGTAGCGAAAAGGGTTTAAACTTGAAACAGGTCGACGTGTTAAATACCCCGTCCCCAAATGTAGTGAAGTTAATAAATATGAATAAGATGTCATGCATCCATAACATTAAATCGTGATTCTGTATATAACTAAAAGTCCACTTTTTTTTCCTACTGAAAACGAAACAATATTGTTTGTTTTAAATGACACTAAGCCGGTATGCTATTCATCCGACACATCAATTATAAACTTTAATATCTTTTTATCTAACATCATTACCCCTGAACCCAATTTCAACGTTGTATGTCAAGCCTTTAGTGGCGTATATCTTGATAACAAGAAATCTTGAAAACGATAGGTGATTATTTTTAAACTCACCTCCGATGACCCGTATTACTCCTGCAATTTAAATGAAGAAAACGTCGCAAAACTGACAGACGTAAGTGCCAATCGGTAAGGGAAGTGAAGTGGACGTTGAAGCACTCGTCTTGCGACATTTTCTCTCCCCTTCCACCATGATTCATGATTTTGAGGACGTATGAAGAAGCAGGCAGGTAGATCAAGCCTTAATTCAGGTTTGTTTGTTTTTTTCCTCCAACATACCTTGCTTGTAAGTTGTGCGGAGGAGCCATTGAGGGTGAAAAGATCTTTGTAAAAGTGAAAAGTGCGACAGCTTTCGCTATCTTTACGCGATTGGACACATCAGGTGATAAGGAGGAACAATGTTCTAAAATATATCGTTGACTATTTGTGTGTGTGTGTGTATTCGAGTAGAAATAAAAATATCTAACTCGTTAAAAGATATGGAAAAGAAAAGAAAGCTGCTAAAATGTTTAAGATAAAACAACATATTAATGAAAATGAATAAAATTTATGATGTAGTTTTTTGTTGTCAAAAGTAACTTTAAAAGAAAAAAAAAGATGTTATTATTCAAAGGTTTTAAAAAATCACAAAATTGCATATATCTCTCCCTCCCTCCCGCTATTGCTCTCTCTCTCTCTCTCTCTCTCTCTCTCTCTCTCTCTCTCTCTCTCTCTCTCTCTCTCTCTCTCTCTCTCTCTCTCTCTCTCTCTCTCTCTCTCTCTCTCTCTCTCTCTTCCTTTCCCTGTCCGTAACTTAAACAAGATAAAGCAAAAGGGAAGGAAAACGGAATTTCACACCTTTTTTAGATTGCACATGAATAATTATTCAAGGCCCACATGATGAGCATGTTGAAAAATTGTAACCCCCTCTCCACTAAAAAAAAAAAAAAAAAAACCCAAAAAAGCAGCAGCAACAACAGCACCCAAAACATAGTGAAACAATTCGACTACGGGACAGCACTTAACGTAAGCTGGTGGAGTGAAAAAAAAAATGCTGCCATAAATACAAGTTTACGGCCGGTAAATTACGAACTTCTCCTGTTTGTAGTTTTTTGCTGTTTTTTTTGTTTTTTTTTTTTAAAGGAATTGAATAGGCCTATGTGTAAAAGCGGGTACATCTTTGGATTTCGATTCATTCACTCTATGAATCATGAAGATTAATTCCCCTTCGTATCGTAACCTTTTCCACAAATCCTCGTGTTTTTCCTATTTGTAGTGAAGGGGACGTCACTCTTGGTGTCAGACGTCAGCCCAAGCAGTCGACCGTAACCCAAATTTACACCTTAAAGCATTGGATTAGACCTAAGATGGAGCGTTTTTTGCCCGAGGCTTCAATTAATTTACGAGAGAGTCTAGATATATAGTGGTCTCCGTGGTCTATCTCACGGTTTTCTATAGCAAATAGCAACCATTGCGAGCTATCGGTAAAGACATTTAGAAAAATAATGCAGAGAAGAAAGGAGGCTTGTGTTCTAACAGACATCCTTTGGTTTATAGCGCCTTTGAGGTTAAATAAGAAAGAAAGAAACCACAAACTTAGATTTGGGTGGTTGCAAATATTTGACAGCAGCAGTAAAAGATCAGAAATAGCATTGATTGCAACCATAAGTTTCGAAGCTTTCTGAAATATAGGCCAATTTACCGAAGTGAACCAACTTTTGCAGTAAGGGTGAACTATATCATTTAATTATTTTTCAGAGTTAGGACACTTAGATTTTTTTGTTGGTAGGCTGTAGGCTGAATCATAAGTTCGTTCTGAAGACCATTCTGTCCTAACTAGTATGTCCAAAAGTTGAAAGAAATAGATCACTATAATTCGAACATGCAAAAGTTCGCCCACTTCGGTTACATCAGCTGTGGTCTAGGTAGCCTTGGTGAGCTTCCATTCCCATGCCTCTTTAGACTTATAGTCTCATTGTTTGATTCATAATGATAAAAGACACTTATTCTATTAAAAGGTAGATGAATTTACAACATTACCGTTATCTCGTTGGCGATTATTTGATTCTACATTCTTCTAGAATGATCAAAATAATTTTTAATTTTGATTTAATTCCTCTTATTTTCTTGTCGAAGGTTCTGACTTCCAAAGTGCGACATAATCTAAAACATGGTCAACTTTTAGCCCATTTAGCTTTTCCCCTGTGTTTTTAAATCAGAAAACACATGATTAATTTGTATTCCGGTTGAGATAGCCTAATGGATTATGGGAATTTTTTTTCCTCGCTCAATATTCTCTTCATCAGTTATACGAAGCCGTAGTTTTGAACTTAAGCTACTTTCATAGATAAAACTGTCCGTAGAATTTGCAACTAAATCACCATGTCATGTAAGATCTGAATAGAATAATAAAACCTTTTATTTCATTGTCAATTTTTTTTTTCAATTAAATTAATGTATTCATGCAACTCCTATTGAAAAATGATAATTTTCCTTTATTTATATGCGTATTACGTCTTTCGCAATGTTCATACAAAGAGGAAAATGGTCTTTATGTTTATTTATATACATAAAGAGCTGGGATGAGTAGAAATGGAGGATTTTTAATATTTTGATGTTAGGCTACATTTGTTAAACAGGACTTACCATGGTTTGTTCAGTGGCTTTAGAAAATATTTAAACGCTAGTTACAGGTGATAATATTACATTTCCATTAAAAAATCGCGACGAGGAATCCTATTCTACATCAATACCAAAGATAAAACAGAACAAAACAAAACAAAACGTTTCTCAAGGTTAAGGTCTTTGCGCTACTACACTTCCATGAACCGAACCAAGGAATGTCAAAACGAGGACCGAACCGATCGATAGGATCTGGTTGGTTAATCCACCGGCCTGAACCGATCTCAGATTGGTCTTTCTGATTATGGGAGCGGCGATCCGAGTTAAGCCGTCCGTCATCCGGAAAGATCACTCTATAGTCTGAGAGATACCCTAGACATGGCGACCGTGAAAAGGAGTTATGTACCCTAGACATGGCGAGGTGAACAAGAGTTATGGCCGGTTTTATGATAGAGTTGTCTCTCCGAATTGTCTTAGCCCAGTCGGGTTGTCTCGTAGGTATTTTTTTTTTTTCAATTGAACTCTCCACTGTTGACTTTTTTCTTCGTCCGCTCAAATGACCCATTGGGTACTGCTTTATTACAAAAATCGATAAAAATAATTATGGTAACAACGATTGACCATTCCTTCCGCACAGTGATCACACACCAACGGATGCCCTTGTTTAAAATGCTGTCGTTAAAAAAAATGCTGACGAAAGGTCATAAATAATGACGACTGTACGTGGCAGTAGACTTCTGTAGCGCCTCCGACCGTAAAACATGCGACCCCTGAATGCGCACAACTTTTTTTTTAATAAAGTGAACAACAAAGAAAAAAAATAATCACATTTGGTTTCCCTAGAAATGATCTAAACATTCATTTTCTTCCCTCAAAAGCAAATGTTCTGAGCGTCTTGGAAAAAAAAAAAGTAAACGACTAAGGACAAGATTGCTTTGCATGGTCGTCATTAATTTTTATTTTTGGTAAAATACCACTTCTGGATGTGGTATGCATCGCAGATCAGAGGTGATAAGATTGGCCGCTTGCTCTCAGAAAGTATTTTAGAACCACCAGTGACCTCATATTTTTTCTCTCTACTTAAAAAGAAAAACCAAATCTCCGAAAAGAAAAAAAAAGCAACCCAAAAATCTTGAACTTTCTAAAGGATTGATCAATTTGTCTAAGGCAAGTTGTACCCTATTATTTTCCGCTGGATTTGTTTTTCTCTTTCTTATTTCAATTTCTTTCTCTTTTTCTTTCTATTTATGTCGATTGATTAACAAACTGTGTCAACAAAGTAACTACCAGGTATATAAAAGAAAAAAAAAAGAAAGCATTCCAGAGCGCATGATTTGTTTCCTTATAATTTAGTCTGAAAATTTGTAAACGGAATTTCTATACTATTTACGTTAAGGTCGAATACCTATAAAAGCTCATATACAATTGTACTGCCACTGACCTATCGAGCGTCATGTCCGGATAATCTTCGCCTAAAGCGAGACAACTTTTTTAACGACGCGTAAACATCAGTTAAAGGAACGGGAAGGAAAGATGAAGAGAAAACTAATAAAACGTCAATGCACATACACTTTTTGACAGTCAACATACAGTTTTAACTAAATAGAAAATTTAAATCTTTCAGAAACGCAAGGCAGTGAACGGCAATCAGTCAATGAAATCCTGATCAGTAAAGATAAGAAGAGTAGGGCAAATAAATTGTAAATAAGTCAAATTATAGGAGTATATTTTTAAGTTTGCTTTTGTTTATCCCCTCCTGCCCATTCAATTTGCCTTCTTCTTTTTTTTTTGTTTGGTTTAAATCAGGTCGGTAGTGGATGATTTATTATATTGGTGTTTCTTGCATCGTAAAATGTGGATCATGTAACATGTTCTGAGTTACTGAGATATACCGATAAGCGGGCATAAGTCCTTTACTCTTTTTCTTACAATGAGACAAAAAACTTTTATGCATGTAGATCCAGACCCTTGTAATTTCCAACGTTAGTTTGAGAGTGAATTTCATAGGCTGATGTATCTAATCAATATCGCATTATGTACATGGGAAATCCTGTTTATCATTAACTGGATGAAAAATAAACGGGTAAAAATCTGTTGAATTTCAGGCTATATTTAAATAAAAACCAAATAAGCAAACAGAGAAAGAAATAGACAAGCAACAAAAAAAAAAGACAATCATCGTCAAGTCCGTATTTAACTTCAGCGATATTAAAATACGTTTTTCTACGTTTAACCGGAAAAAATAAAAATAATAATACAAGTAAATTTCTAACTTGACGCTCGAACTGTCCTTAACTTCACCTGAAACTGGATTTCTTGTTCTCAGTTTTTAATGACCTGTGACAACCCGATTTTCGTTTGGGATATAAGGTACACCAGAGAGACTTTTCAATGTGATTTCATCGCTTATAAAGAGCTTCAAGGAATCTTGTGACTGTCAAATTGTGTAGCGCACTGAGAGTGGTATTTTGTGGAACTGGAGAGGCATTTGAATGTGTGCTAATATGGTGTAATAGTGTGACGTCAGAGCGAACTAGCGTTTTATTGAAAGTAAAAGTGTGCGACTGCAATCATGGATGGAGCACCCAAGAGTCAGATGCAAATACGACGACCTGATGGACTATCAAGCATGCAACAACAACGGCTTCACCAACAACTTCAACAGCAACAGCTTTACCAACAGCAGCAGCGACAACTCCAGCAGCAACAGCAACAATTACAACAGCATAATCAGCAACAGTATAGGCAGCAACATCAACAAAGTCAACTGCCACCACCTCTTCTTGCTAGGAGACCGGTGCCAGTAATACTCAGTCAGAACAGTAGTAACAATACCAGTACTGCTAGCGCCACCAACGGCGGCAACTTCGCGTCGGTAAACACTAGCACCGGTGTAGCATCTTCAGGGAGCAGGTCTGCCACTCAGCCTGGAGTGGTGGCAGGAGGAGGAGGAGGAGGTGGTAGTAGTAGCAGCGGCCTTGACCTCCATCACCCGTCCCCTTCCCCAGCTGGTCTTGTGCCAGGTGTTAAGATCGCCACCACGCCAGGCCTGAAGCGGCGACTGACCAGGCAGATAGACTACACGCCAGCAAAATACAAGGTTGGTAGGATCTCACTGACCTCTAGGTCAGATAAGACAAAGGTCACAGGTCAGATGATAAATCTCAGATGTCTAGGATTGAGTTTTGACATACCTTTTAAGGTGAAACGAGTACGACAGAATGTTTTCGTTAATGGTTGAAGATTTATCGGAACTCTTTTTTTTTTTTTACCTGGGTCTATTTTAAGCCTGCAATGCCTTATAGGGAGAAAACAAATTGGTAAGCGGTATCGAAAGCAAAAGAGAAAGAAATTAAAAAAAAAATTTTTTTCTCTTTTGATCTTTAAAGATTTGCAAATCATATTGGAACGAAACGGAAATGGTGTTGGGTAACATCTCTTTTTGCAATGAATTTGAGTAAAATACGGATATCACTTTTCCAAGGTTATAATATCTGGTTTTCTCTAAATGTGCGGCATATGTGATCTAAAGGTCACAAAAAAAAAAAGAAAAGAAAAAAAGGCTTTTTTTCTCCTGAGATTATAGGTGCATTCTGCAGTCTTATTTTCTCGAATCCATCAGCTTTTCACGGAACTACAGATTTGACCTAAATCAGACTTACTTTTATTATCTTGTTTCTTTCATTCTACAAGACAGTATTGTCCTGAGGCAACTGATATGTGATACCACTGTAACCATGATTCACATTTTACAATACATGAGCGGAAATGAAAACGAGCGACGTGTATACTATCACCTCAGGTGAAGGGTTCCACGAAAGGTTAAATGACTGCTCGATCTAGCATGTATGCTTAGAAAGAGATTTGATGGAGATGTAGGTCTTAGAGGTGAAGTCTGACAGTTTTTTAATGGAGTATCTCTATGACTCTTACAGTTGATATTTTGCCACTTGTCATCCCCGGGCTAAAATACGGATTGAGATGCTCAGCTTGTGATGCGATGAGGGTATGTGGGTGATTGGCTACGTGGATAAGGGTGTTAGTTGTGTGTTATCTGTATTTTGTGTTGTTTGTCTATTTTTCTGCCATTTCTACTTACACAACAATATGTTCTTCTCCGTTTGTGGGTTTATGCCTTCCCTTTCCATTTCTCACTGTTTATGTCTCTGTCTGTCTGTCTATCTGTCTTTCTGCCTCTGTCTGTCTGCCTGTCTGTCTGCCTGTCTGTCTGTCTGTCTGTCTGTCTGTCTGTCTGTCTCTCTCTCTCTCTCTCTCTCTCTCTCTCTCTCTCTCTCT
>JAWDGP010001377.1:507500-512500 GCA_033675545.1 Elysia crispata
ATGGGAAACTTGCACTTATTAAACCGTCTCATTTGCAGAGAATTAATCCAAATTCTGGACGATTATAGCACGCTGTATGTAGGATATGCGCAGCAGGTTGTTGTCTTTTTTAATCGCAGGTATTTCTGTGAGAAGGAGGTGCCGGTGGCTCTTGGATAGAGTAAAAGTAAAGCGATTCCGGAACTCGACCCGAGCTTACGGCAATCAGGAGTAGAGTCCTGAGTTTTCTTGGAGGTAGTTTGCCATTGCTTTCCTCACCGTCTTTACCTTCGCCGAGTATAAGGAGACCTAGATACTCATTGATTTCTGAGTGGACACGGGGGAGCTGAAAAACTTTTTGGTCCGGACTGTGATTCGAACTCAGAACCTCTGGATTGGTAGTCAAGTGCCCTGCCGACTTGACCACCGCTCACCCCTTGGATATGGTAACGGCCCCAATTTGTGGGTTGGCCATTTGAAAAGGGTTTAAATGCCACTCGTTTGTTAGGTGAGGCTGGCGTTACCTTGTTTCACACTATTTATAGACACACACGCGTCCTTGTTGGATCCTTTATAATTACCAAGTTGTCCTCCAAGTGTGGTGTTTTTGCTTTTCTATTTAGAGAGAGAGAGAGAGAGAGAGAGAGAGAGAGAGAGAGAGAGAGAGAGAGAGAGAGAGAGAGAGAGAGAGAGAGAGAGAGAGAGAGAGAGAGAGAGAGAGAGAGAGAGAGATTCTTGTTATGGGTGGGCTTTGTCAGTCAGTCTCTGACTCAGTTATGTAGCTTTTAATTGAGTAATCGATCGGTTAAATTGTTCACTGATTGGATATTTTCTCAAATCCTGTCCACCCTAAAAGACCTCACTGCTTAACCTGTACGTAGCTTTATCGATTGGTCGATTAAAACGTTTATCGTTGACTATTTCATCGAAGCTCAATCAGCGGAAGCGGTATTTTCACGTCTTGGTGCGAAAAAAAAAGCTAAAAATGATTCAGTAAGACTGGTGATATGTGATGCAAGGTTTATCCTGGATGGGTGAAACAACTAGCCGTCTTATAGATGTTTGTAATTCGACACCTCAGTTTTCATTTGTTCTATGTCCAGTTTCACTGAAATTTTAGCTAGCGTCAATTTCCATCCCCTAAAAACATTGTCGATATGCCCTGTTAATTTTAGAACCAACAGTCAAGCAAATGGGTCAAGTTCTCTTACTTTTGTTTTATGTCCAACATATGGGTATAAGGTGCATGAAAGTTTAAAAGGCATTGTCTCAAAACTACGTAATGTGGACATAGAACAAAATGAAAACTGGGGCGTCGAATTCTTTATTTAAGGTTCTGCATTTCTATGAGAAGATTGTGTAGACTCTTTTATTTAAAAAAAAATACCCCCCCCTCATAAAAAAATAAAAATAAAAAAAAATCGTGGAAGCCTGTCATCGAATATGATAGCTTCAACCATAGGAAACCTTTCATTTTGCACAATTTCACGGCTAAAGGGGGCAATGATCTATGATCTTTTCATGAGGTTAGTCTTACCCAAACTTCCCTACTTGATACCCATAAATCTCTGTAAGTCTAGATGAAAAAAAAAAAAAAAAAAATATATATATATATATATATATATATATATATATATATATATATATATATATATATTCAGTCGCAACAATAACAACAACAACAACAACAACATTAAAAGCAGCAGCAGCAACATCTCTCAACGCCCAAATGCAAGGGAATAAACAGTCCCATAATGCCTTGACTTGCTTTAAACAGTCCCATAATGCCTTGACTTACTTTAAACAGTCCCATAATGCCCTGACTGGCTTTAAACAGTCCCATAATGCCTTGACTTGCTTTAAACAGTCCCATAATGCCTTGACTTACTTTAAACAGTCCCATAATGCCTTGACTTACTTTAAACAGTCCCATAATGCCCTGACTGGCTTTAAACAGTCCCATAATGCCCTGACTGGCTTTAAACAGTCCCATAATGCCCTGACTGGTTTTAAACAGTCCCATAATGCACTGAATTGTTTTAACAGTCCCATAATGCACTGAATTGTTTTAACAGTCCCATAATGCACTGAATTGTTTTAACAGTCCCATAATGCCCTGACTGGCTTTAAACAGTCCCATAATGCACTGAATTGTTTTAACAGTCCCATAATGCCCTGACTGGCTTTAAACAGTCCCATAATGCACTGAATTGTTTTAACAGTCCCATAATGCCCTGACTGGCTTTAAACAGTCCCATAATGCCCTGACTGGTTTTAAACAGTCCCATAATGCCCTGACTGGCTTTAAACAGTCCCATAATGCACTGAATTGTTTTAACAGTCCCATAATGCCCTGACTGGCTTTAAACAGTCCCATAATGCACTGAATTGTTTTAACAGTCCCATAATGCCCTGACTGGCTTTAAACAGTCCCATAATGCACTGAATTGTTTTAACAGTCCCATAATGCCCTGACTGGCTTTAAACAGTCCCATAATGCACCGAATTGTTTTAACAGTCCCATAATGTCCTGACTGGCTTTAAACAGTCCCATAATGCACTGAATTGTTTTAACAGTCCCATAATGCCCTGACTGGCTTTAAACAGTCCCATAATGCACCGAATTGTTTTAACAGTCCCATAATGTCCTGACTGGCTTTAAACAGTCCCATAATGCACTGAATTGTTTTAACAGTCCCATAATGCCCTGACTGGCTTTAAACAGTCCCATAATGCACTGAATTGTTTTAACAGTCCCATAATGCCTTGACTTGCTTTCAACAGTCCCATAATGCCTTGACTTACTTTAAACAGTCCCATAATGCACTGACTGCCTTTAAACAGTCCCATAATGCACTGACTGGCTTTAAACAGTCCCATAATGCCCTGACTTGCTTTACTGCGTCCACAGGATGAAGATGAATACATCGGATTCGCCACTTTGCCGGAACAAGTACACAGAAAAGCTGTGCGGAAAGGATTCGACTTCACCCTCATGGTTGTTGGTGAGTTTTTACATCTTTTTGGCTATTTGTTAAAGTAAATTGAGTCCCGAACTAGATTCGAACGTAGGGGAACTAAGAATGGGATCCTGATTTTTCTTGGCATAAGACATTGTGCGGCAGTTTGCCATTGCTTTCCTCGTTGCGCCGTCTTCGCCGAGTCTAAAGAAACCTAGCCATCCTTTTAGTGTTGGGAAGCTGAAAAACTTTTTGACACGGATTGTGAATCGAACTCTAGAGCTCTGAATTGGTAGTCAAGGCCCTACCGACTTGGTTTAGTCTTTTTTTTTTGTCTTTTGTTAATTTGTTTTTACTGTGTGTGTGTATATATATATTATATATTATATATATATATATAATATATATTTATATATTTTATATATAAATATATATATATATATATATTATATATATATACACACAGTAAAAACAAATTAACATATACATATATATATATTATATATAATTATATATATATATATATATATATATATATATATATATATATATATATGTTAGATCTAGGATAGTAATTGCTGTCTTTGTCGACCCTGAGTAATGAGAGATACCCACGGCCCATAGCTATTCTTAGATGTGCTCAGCGTCCTTTGTCCTTAGACCGACCGGAATAAAGACTCAAATGTTGTTAAATTGATACTAATTATTTTCAGAAGTTGAATTGACACTATTTATTCTTAGCAGTTGAATCGACACTAAATATTCTTATCAGTTGAATTGACACTAATTATTCTTAGCAGTTGAATCGACACTTATTATTCTCAGCAGTTGAATCGACACTAATTTATTATTCTCATCAGTTGCATTGACACTAATAATTTTCATTAGTTGAATCGACATCAATTATTCTCATCAGTTGAATTGACACTAATTATTCTCAGCATTTGAATTGACACATTAATTATTCTTAGCAATTGAATTGATACAAATGACTATCAGCAGTTGAATTGACACTAATTATTCTCAGCAGTTGAATTTTCACTAATTCTTCTTAACAGTAATTTTTTGAGAGCATATAATCTAAAGAATAGACCTAAAACAACGTATTTTCTTTTTTTTTTTTTACTTTCCAGATACTAAACAACTAGTTTCTAGTCAGTTTAACCTTTCATTCCTTGTTTCTTTCATTGTGAGAGGAACTTAAACTCTCCTAAGAAATTGGTAAACAGCTTAGATGATTCAATTGTCCAGCTAATCACTCGCCCACACTAGAAGATGAGTGAGAAAATTTTGAAAACAAGCACGTCAACTATCCCTAACTTTCAGCTTAATGTATTAATTCGGAGCTTTTTAACTGTATTTCATAAGTTATTTATTTTTTTAGATTAGAAAAAAAAGAATGAAAAAAAAAAAAGACTCGTCTAAATGGGTAGATCTAAATTTTCTGAGATCCCCTGTGCATCTCTCTCGGCTATGACTTTTTTAAAAAATCAATTTGACTGTGATAAGGTTTTTTCTGTGCTTTTTTTTTAAATTTATAAGGTAGACTTTTCTTGTCGACGATTTTTTATTTTTATATAAATTGTTAACTGAATTTACCTTTATTCCCGAGCATGTATAGAGAAAAGTTGGAGACACAGAGAATGTATGATACAAAAAAAAAAAAAAAAAAAGTTACAAAGTGAGAAATGAAAATGATTAGGGCCTCCTTCATATAAGACACTCTTGTAATATTCTCACTTTTGAGATGTCAGAAAATATGAAATGGCAAAAAAGAGGAAACAAAAGAAAAGGAAAAGGGCTTTTCAAAAGTTTGTAACTGTTACGGTCATGTAGACTGCTGTAGCGTTTTTTTATACATTCAATCTCGAAGAAATATATGCTTTTCAACCTCTTGTGTTGTTTCTCCCAATCTGTTGTTATGTTATAAACACAATTCGTAGAAGAAACTAGCTAAATCTAGATCTACATGATTAAGCTGCGTAAAAATAACATTTTTCAGTCTATTCATTTGAGTTTATGAATCGGTCAAGTTGAGAAAGAAATTATTATTTTTTTTCT
>JAWDGP010001377.1:520000-605000 GCA_033675545.1 Elysia crispata
CTCTCTCTCTCTCTCGTATAACCGTATATTTCATTTTACTTTGATTTATCAACTCTCAGCAAACTCGTAATAATGAATTACCTTTATTAAACATTTTTGCAAAATTTCTTTCAGATATTTATTTTTATCTTAAGAGCATTAGTTATGAAATTTTCAATCCTTAATTAAACGAGTAAATAACTGATATTTAAAAATGCTCCATTTATATTTTATAAACAGCCAAATGAGAAAAAAAATTAATGCGCGTAGTCTGTCACTAGTTAAAACTGAAACATAACTGAAAACTCAAAAATTATTTTTGTTTTCTTCATAATAAAATTGTTTGTATCTGTGTGAATATTAAAAACTCAACTTTGATTTATTGGTTGTGGCAGTGAAACATCGATAAATCAAGCTTTTCTTGATCAAAAAAGCTGTTTGATCATTGGCTCTGGCTACATCTATCTAAAAAATTCTCCGATATCAATATATTTTGGTGGTCAGTTTGAAACATTTTGGATGCATTTTCAAGAACTTATAACTATTAAAAATTAACGAACGGACAAGCATAGCATTAATAAAAATCTAGCTACACGAACTAGCCTAGTTCAATTCAAGAAATTCTTAAAGATCAATTTAAAGGATTATTCAGATGTTGGGATAATTTTGAAGGCCTTGAGAGGAAAAGCTGACATGTCACACTTGGAAAATATGAGTGTAGCTAGTTTTTTAACGGAAAACATGAAAATTTAAAGCTGATTGGTTTTATGTCATGTCTATGCTGATGTACATGGTTTTAAAAAAACATGTTTGCAAGAAGTGAAATGCACTCTATCTGTAAATGATCAAGATGTTTAACAAGATAAAACTTTGCAGAGTTTATTTTTTCTAAATGCAACATGTCCACTTTTCCCCTTGTGCCCTTCAATTATTTTTTAATTATACAATGAATCACATTGTTTCAATTTCACAGTGTCAGCCTATCTTATGCATACATTTTATCACTTTAAGCTTTTTAAATAGTTTAAAGGATTATTTTTTGTTGTTTTTTTTAAAGTTAATTCATTATTATTACTCTCGTGCAGTCTTCGTCAGATCGACGTGCAGACAATGAGGAAACTCCACAATAAAGTGAACATCGTCCCTCTCATTGCCAAGGCAGACATTCTCACCAAAGAGGAGCTCAGAACTATGAAGAATAGGGTGAGTGTGTGTGTGTGGGGGGTACGTGTGTGTGTGTGTGTGTGTGAGTGCGGGTGCTTATGCGTGTGTGTGAGTGTGGGTGCTTATGAGTGAGTGTGTGTGGGGGGGAAGTGCTTGTGAATATGTGAGTGTGAGTGTTGGTGCTTATGAGTGAGTGTGTGGGGGGGGAGTGCTTGTGAATATGTGAGTGTGGGTGCTTATGAGTGAGTGTGTGTGGGGGGGAAGTGCTTGTGAATGTGTGAGTGTGGGTGCTTATGAGTGTGTGTGTGTGGGGGGGGAAGTGCTTGTAAATATGTGAGTGTGGGTGCTTATCAGTGTGTGTGTGTGGGGGGGGAAGTGCTTGTGAATATGTGAGTGTGGGTGCTTATCAGTGTGTGTGTGTGGGGGGGGGAAGTGCTTGTGAATGTGTGAGTGTGGGTGCTTATCAGTGTGTGTGTGTGGGGGGGGAAGTGCTTGTAAATATGTGAGTGTGGGTGCTTATCAGTGTGTGTGTGTGGGGGGGAAGTGCTTGTGAATGTGTGAGTGTGGGTGCTTATGAGTGTGTGTGTGTGGGGGGGGGGGAAGTGCTTGTGAATGTGTGAGTGTGGGTGCTTATCAGTGTGTGTGTGGGGGGGGGTAAGTGCTTGTTAATTTGTGAGTGTGGGTGCTTATCAGTGTGTGTGTGTGTGGGGGGAAGTACTTGTGAATGTGTGAGTGTGGGTGCTTATCAGTGTGTGTGTGGGGGGGGGGGGAAGTGCTTGTGAATGTGTGAGTGTGGGTGCTTATCAGTGTGTGTGTGTGTGTGTGTGGGGGAAGTGCTTGTGAATGTGTGAGTGTGGGTGCTTATCAGTGTGTGTGTGGGGGGGGAAGTGCTTGTGAATGTGTGAGTGTGGGTGCTTATCAGTGTGTGTGTGGGGGGGGAAGTGCTTGTGAATGTGTGAGTGTGTGTGCTTGTGTGGGGGTGCTCGTGTGTGGTCAAAGGAGGTAATTCTTCTGGCTCTAGACATTTTTAATGACAGTTATAGATTACCAGTTCTGGGTTTGATGTTCAAATCTAACTGTACCGGATGCGGCCTAACGTCCTTACAGATAATTTGTTGTTTGTTTGTTTTTTAAATCTCGCTGACTATTTTAACTAATGAATATCAACTATAAGCTAAAAGAGATTTTGTCAGCTGTTAATTAAGCATAAGCATTATATTATTGCTCTTTCACCTCTCCTAATAAGTTCAAGAAAGATAAATTACAACAGTGGGTATAATCTAATTTAGGTGACTTTGTAAACTAACTGTACTTTGATCTCTATATGTAGGATAAGTTTTCACTGAGAGCTCGATTAAACTGTATTTTTTACTTGTATGATTTAAACACTTATTTAAAAGGTATATTTTCTTTGCAAGTTGATTGGAAACTCTTCTTCAGGTCTGGTCTATCATTAATGAGATCTGGAAAGTCTTTTATTTTTATATTATAATTATTTATTTAATAGCTAGCACAAGTTTGAAAGACATAATTTACATAGAAGAAGTTTGAGTTTACCCTATTTGACACTTTTTATTAATCGCATCTGATTTGACCTGTAGGACGTTTAAGCTTGTGTCGGCCTATACATGACTGCTGCTGGCTGTGACAAAGTAGGAGGGGTTACTTAACATTTTGTAAATCATGCAAATAGCATAATATCGGTACTGATTTTAAGAAGATACATCTCCCACCAATTAAGCTACAGCGTTAAGAAATGTCTGCCTTCTTTGCATTTACAGAAAAAAAACCCAATTGCGGTGTTGATATTGATTATTCCTGTTTTAACCAGGTGATGGATGAGATAGAGCAGCACAAGATCAGGATCTATGAATTTCCAGACTGCGACAGTGATGAAGATGACGACTTCAAACAGCAAGACAGGGAACTGAAGGTGATAACCCTCTCTCAGCCTATATCTAGTGACCATCATGAAGATGTGATGAAGGCTGTATCTGTTGATTGATCCATCAAATTTGTCTTCATTTGTGGAGCGGCGCCACAAAATGAGACTTTTTGCAGCAGACGACTGCTTAAGAAAATGCCATTTTACTTAAAAAGGCTTGAAATGCTTGTTATTTAAAGTGCTATTACTTCTGGAACAGAATGAAAGTTAAAAATCAGAGCAGCATGAAAAGCGGAAATGTCAAGCTTTCATTAGAAAATTGCATTTACCCAAAAATTTCTCTGCCGCAAAACGTCTCATTTTTTGGTGTAGCGTCTCATTTTTTGGTGTCGCTACACATTTGATAGTTATCTCATTTCAAGCTCAGAAAGAAGAGAAGACTTTGGGACACGATTCTCCACAATATTCTAATAAGCAGATACAGATATTTTCCTTAGAGCATTTAAAGGCTTGTTGACTAATCATTATTTTCATCATAGCTAAATGACTGTCCTTTAGTTGTTAAATCATCACCTCTGTCAGAACATTTAGTTCTTTGGTGTAAATTGTAACTGTGAAGAGATTTTGAGCGTATTATATACAGTGTGGATTATTCTGTGGAATAGAAATTGTCGTTATTATAATGAACTTATTGCAGAGGGATGTGAATGAGAGAGAGAGAGAGAGAGAGAGAGAGAGAGAGAGAGAGAGAGAGAGAGAGAGAGAGAGAGAGAGAGAGAGAGAGAGAGAGAGAGAGAGAGAGATCCAGCAAAGTAACTTATTGAAAGCTATGTTGAGAATGCACTCCAAATAGCCAACTATGAAAATTCTACATGATAATTCCTTAAGAGTATCAAATCTTTTCCAAGAGTAGTTTTTTTCATTTAAAAAAGACTTTTTGGACCAGGTCTTACATTTCTCTTTTTTTTAAGGCATCCATCCCCTTTGCTGTGGTTGGCTGTAACACAGTGGTAGAGGCAGGTGGCAAGAAAATCAGAGGTCGAGCGTATCCTTGGGGAATTGTAGAGGGTAAGATTTCAGTACTCTATGTCTCCTCAACTTATTACTTTTAGGCCTTACTTCAGAGGTTTTACAGTATGATAAAAGGCAAAGTAAGGTGTAAAAAGAGACAATAAATTCTTTTTTTTTATTATCACTATTATTATTATTATTATTATTATTATTATTATTATTATTATTATTATTATTATTATTATTATTATTATTATTATTATTATTATTATTGTTATTTTATTATTATCATTATTATTATTATTATTATTATTATTATTATTATTATTATTATTATTATTTTATTATTATTATTATCATTATTATTATTATTATTATTATTATTATTATTATTATTATTATTATTATTAATATTTCGGATTAAAAAATGATCAAAACATTACCACCCTCTTTGAGTATCATTAAATAATAGAATTATCTTATATTTGACACTTATACGTTTTCCTCCTCTCATTTAGAATTTGTTTTTGAGAATTTATTTTGAGTAGGAAAAATTGACTTAAACATAATATACCATTTTGGAAGTATTTTATAATTTGGGAAAACAATCTAATCACAGAAAATAAATGTTAAGGATCCAAATAAAAAAAAAATCCATCTTTAAAAGCTGTATACATGTAAATATTGGGAATTGGACAGGCTGTGAAACAATGCAAAGATGTGAAGCATGAAACTGATATTGAACTGGTTCATTGCGGTTTTGTTTCACTTTCAGTTGACAATCCTAGTCACTGTGACTTTGTGAGGCTGAGGCAGATGTTGATCAGGTAAGAAAACTGCTGAGAGAATGAACAAAATCTGGTACATTGCATGAAAGCTTAAAACTTTTTACCTTTTACGAAGACCTGTGCTTGTTTTAAAGCAAAGTGGACTTAACACCTATTTGAGTGTAAATGTTAAATTTTTACATATTTTCAATTGCCAAAAGGTGTGCTGATTTTGGGAATTTTTTTTTGCCTTTTTTTGTTTTTACAGAATGATACAATGTATGTTATGGAAGATGTGACTTCTCAGTCTCGTGAAACACTCTAGGCATATTTAGACAACTTGTGACACAAACACCATTTTTTTTTTTTAATATTTTTAATGGACTTTTTTTTACCAAGCATTTCTTGAAAGAAACCTGCTGCGGGGTTAAACTGTATAAACATTGTAACAGGGTGCAGCTGTAGGAATAATCAAAAGCAATAGCAGCAGTTTTAATAACAACAACAGCAACAGTAACAACAACAACAGCAATATCCCTAGATTGGAGGTGGCTGCTCCATTCCAAGATTGGAAAGCCATCTTAACGGAGTATTTACAGCATATAAAAGCTTTAGCAAATGATTAATTAACTAATCGTCGAAAGAAATGGAAAACAAAATCCGAGAAACAGTAAAAATAATGAATGAAAAAAGCAAAAACAATAGCTAACGAAAGATCTTACAAATACTGATACACCGGGTCAGATAAAACAGCAATGAAAATGCACGCAGAAAAACACCATCAACAACAACAACAAAAACAATAAAACAAACCAACGGCAAATGAATCTCGAACCCCCTTAAGTTATTTCAAAACAGAATGACTGCTCTTGTCTTGATAAAAATTTTATCTTGTCCATTCTCTCTCTCTCTCTCTCTCTCTCTCTCTCTCTCTCTCTCTCTCTCTCTCTCTCTCTCTCTCTCTCTCTCTCTCGGACTAACGAAATGAAAAGTAAAGGCAGAAAAGACGGTTCGCCTTTAGATCGGACAGCATTTTTTATGATAGATTTATAAAATACATACACAAATAAAAAATCGTTTAACAATTTTGAAATTTAAAAAGCATTATCTCATAAGCTGAATTTCTTTTTACTCTACTTCTTGAGAAGTTGAACTTATAAGTAATAACCACGCAAAAGGCAGCCAAGGTAAGACGAAAAAATAAACAAACCCATAGGCGTGTTGACAAACTGAACAAACTCACTCCTATATACCAAGGACAACTATTTCAAGTTAATCAGTTATGGTATAGAGTTACAAACCTTAAAAAACCAATACAACATAGAATCACGGTTTAACTGATTTTCTGAAAAATTGAAAGATTCATCTAACTATGTATCATGTCAGAGAAATAGGTTTTTATTTATTTAATATTCGGTAAGAAGTGTAGTTTGCAGTTCAATTTCACGGGTTTTTACCTCTATAAAAAGATATTAAACAAAATTGGAAGGAAATACGTCGCAAGTAAACCGCATGAAGAAAGTTTGTCACTGTTTACTTATACGAATCAGGAGAGCTTGAACTTTGCCTGGCAAGGCAACTTCGCCAGGAACTGGCTTCAACCCGTAACGGTGTTTAGACCCGTAAAACGGTCAATTTCCACATACTATGACGGCTCGCGCCCGTCGTCATATATGCTTTGGATCTGGTGTGGCTCCTCCTATAAAACACCGGGATGCGCACTTGTGTGCATCACTTTGGTGCTTGGATGCTCGCAGGGAAGCTTTGTCGTGGGTGGTGTGATAAGCACAACCTGCTCAATGGTACCGGCGACTTGGGAACCTCGTCGATGAGGTGTCGGTGGGCCGGCTATCCTGAGAGTGCTATATGGCGGAGGTTCAGAGCTAAAAACCCTTCACCTCCTGCAATCTTTTTGACACATCTCTCATTATAGGGAGTTGAATAGCTTCCTTCATAGGGAGATGTATTTTTGAAATATATTTGCTTATAAAGGGGCATTATCTATTAAATATGCAACACCCTCGTTTTGTTTTGTTTTTTTTGTTGTTGGTATATTTCACGGGAGAGGAGTTTCATATAATTTTCCATTATTGTACTAACGCACTGTCCACTTGTGACTGGCACGTCATATAATTATGTGCTTATCAGTACTAAAACCGTGATAGACTCTGCTTCGATGAGACTAAATAAATAGCGACACAGAGAGAGACATATTTAGAAACAAACTGATATAAGACAGAGACATAAAGGTAAAATCAATGTATCAAAAGCATAGGAAGAGAGGTAAAGAAGAAAGAGATAGAGATAGATAGATAGATAGATAGATAGGTTGAGAGAGAGAGAGAGAGAGAGAGAGAGAGAGAGAGAGAGAGAGAGAGAGAAACAGAATGAAAGAAAGGGTGAAAGAGAAGGAACAGGAAGATAAAGAAATAGCCTCACGAATTAATCACTCCGAAAGAGCATGAACTCTTTTAAATACGTGTGGGAATCTAATGTGATCTTACGTTTAGAACGAAGTAACTTGAATTGCAAATTTTTCAACAACTCATGTAAAAAAAATTATTACAAGAAAAAACAACAAAATGCGTCCTTTTAGGATGTCTGTATCGTATTTAATAACAAAGTTGCTGAATGCACTTAGATCTTTTAATTCAAGTACAAAAATTAGCAAACAAATTTAATATAACGATCTCAAACATTCTACTATACAATGACAATATCCTGGTCTAACATAGTGATTCGCATTATGTAGACCAGTTACTGACAATAGGAAGGTGGTGGGGAATGAAGGTATATATAAGTCTTAATATGGTGGGCCCATTCCATGGACCCCCAATTCCCCCACCCCCTCGGAAGCACCCACACTAGAGACACAATCACAGAGACCGAAACACAGGTCTGCGGACGCAAAAGAGGGGCGGTGAAAATAATAAAAAGCTGATGTTCAAAAGGCATCTATACATAGTATAATTTGCAACCCCATAACAGGTGGGTTACGTGTAAGGTATCGCGAGAAAAACTGGCTTCCAAATAGAGCGGTAACATAAACCAAAGAGACTGATGACAATAGGTTGTAGTGATGAAGAATCCGTGGTAAATATTGATTCAAAGACCAGAAAGATGAAAACGACTAATTTCGGTTGAGGATTGAAAAGCACAGAAATACAGAAACATCAACAGAAAAAACTTGGTTTAAAAAAATGGAAGACCAGTCATAGCCATAGACAGAGCCTGTACATTGACGCATGTTCAATAAAAAATTAGAGATGGGAATAAAATGTAAAAAAAAAGGAAAAAAAGGAAAGATAATATTTAAAAAGATTTATAAAGAAGTCGGAATCAGTGTGTGTGAGAAAGAGAGAGAGAGAGAGAGAGAGAGAGAGAGAGAGAGAGAGAGAGAGAGAGAGAGAGAGAGAGAGAGAGAGAGAGAGAGAGAGAGAAGGAAGGAAAGGAGGGAGGGGTGGGGTTAGAGACAGGGGGAAACAGAGAAAGAGAAACAGAATGAGACAGAAGGAGAGATAGTGTATAAGATGAAGAATCAGAAATAGAAGAAAGTAGTAGCGAACCACAGTTAGAGAGAAAGAAAAACTAATAAACTGCCATGGACTCATCTATTAATTTTACCTCTTCTTTTGTCTTTTTATCTTTTTTTTAAAGAAAGTTGTGATACTGAATTTCAGCTCATGTTATTTTTATGAGAGACATATAGATTTAGAGAAATATAAGTCAATGAATACGTAAACACAAACCATGGCTTTTAACTATGTATTTATTGGGCCGGAGAAAGAAATGTTTTTAGATGTAAATTAAAAAGCACCCTGTTTATTTGAATTGATTTGAATATTCTGTCACTCATTTCTGTGTCTGCTTGCATACATTGTTTTACAGCACCCACATGCAAGACCTGAAAGATGTTACATCAGATGTCCACTACGAGAATTATAGAGCAGCTCATATCCGCACACAGCTTGGCTCAGCAACGCGAGAAAGAACGTGAGTAGAGTATTAGGTTCAGTTCAAGGAGAGTGACCTTGTGGGGTGGATTGGGTGAGGAAGCAGGAAAATAGACAATGAAAGAGGTAGACAGAGACATGAAGTGATAGACAGAGAGTGTTAGGGAGCGAGAGAGAGAGAGAGAGAGAGAGAGAGAGAGAGAGAGAGAGAGAGAGAGAGAGAGAGAGAAATAAGCTCAGACTTTGTAGTAGGTCTGTATGTTTGTCACAAATTAATTACATCATCTTATAAAGACTGTTTTATGTGGATATACCTTACATTTGTTTTTCTATGATCACAGGAAGCTGAAACGAGACTCAGGAGCAAATCAAGAAAATGTGGTGGAAACAGAAAAACTCCTAGAAGAGAAAGATGCAGAGGTCAGTGCAGTGAAGGCCCACAGAAGCCAATATTAGTTTTAAGAACAGTCTCATGTATGAACTTTATTTTTCATTGCATCTCATGGGATATTATTGCTTTCGAAATTATTTATCCCCTGCATTCCAAACTTTATTAATTATTAACGGGGCCCTTCTTTCATTCCGCATTCGTCATCATACTTGAAAGGAAAAGGGGGGGGCATCATTTTAGACTTTTTGTATAAATATCTTTTACGACTACCAGAAGAATGTTGAGGATTATTTTATAATATTTTTCTTTTCAAACAGGGTTAAACATTTTTTCTATTTTTGTTTGTTTGTATTTCTTACAACTTCTTAGCTTTGAAGCTGAGAAAAATTCTTTTATTAAAAAAGGCAATTCAAATTATTTGTTTTATTTTAATTTTCTTTTGATTTGATTTGATTTTTATTTATAAATATAATTCAATACTAACTCATTTGGACTAGAAGAAAATCATATGCATAATCTTTTATTAAAGACATTTCAATTTTTGCATTTAAAGGAGCATAATTCAATCCAGCTTATATGATTTAACCTTATTTTTTTCAACGCCTCTGTATACGTTTGATATTTCAGATCCAACGCATGCAGGCAATGCTGGCCAAGATGCAGGCTCAGCTGCAGGGTCAAAATCCGGGCCAGTCACAGAAGCAAGTCAATGGCCTGGGAAAATTGTGATGGGCTAATATTGTTGAAGGATTGGGAACCAAAAGAAAGGAACATCAGTTGATTAATTTTCCACTGCACAGGGCAAGAGAAATTCGGCACATGCTTGGCAGATTTTAATTTCTAGGAAGATGGAAATTTTTGGCCTCTGATGATTTGTGCCAAAGATAGTGGTACATATTGATCGAAGAATTGTAGAAAAAAATGTTCTAAATCTAAAAGCACCTTTAGGAAAAGAATAAGAACAAGGCATTTGCAAGGAAAAAGGAGGCTAATTTAACAGCTTCTCTAAAATAAAAGTTGTACAGATAGGGCGTCAATCTAGTTGATTTTGACAATAAATAACAGTGGCTCAAAGATACTGAATTTTTTTCAACTGCAATAAAACAATGAGTTGTAATTGAAATGATTCCAGATTTTGTGGAAGTTTGGTCTGATATCTCTCTTATATATTATTAAGTATGGACTAACTTATTTTCTTGATTGATGTATACGTTAGGCAAATAAATTTGTACTAGTTGTAGATACTAAATATTCAGTGGTCAAAAAAGGAAAAAAATAAAGTTTTAAGGTTTTGTGCAAGCACAAAGTAAGGATCTTGCGGATGACCAGCATCAAAAAGCTTTACTCATTATGTGTCATAAACTTTTTCTTGAAACTGAAATAATCAGGGAGTTATCAGATTTATTATTTCCATGATTAATTATAAATTCCTTGAATCTTTTAACGTAAAACTGTAGATGTGGTACAATGTATCAAACATGGTGAGGTAAAATACTTTCCAAAGATTTGTAAAAGCTTAATGTTTTATATAGATAATATTTTAATTGTCCAGGGCTGTGACCTTGTGAAAATGCATTAAAAAATGAAATATTCAAGTAGACACAGGGATATTGCTATTTCTGTCGCAGTTTTTTCAACAGATTGAAAGCGTATTATTTCCCTTCAATCTGAACCAGGTTTAATCAGTGAAGAATATGTTGGGGTTTAATTTTTTAAAAGACCATTTTAGTGAAGCCACAAAGGTTACATTACATTTAGTATCAATTTTATCTTAATAGTGAACTTTGCATTTAGATAAAAAACAGTCTGGCCAAAGGAAAGAAAATGCTTGACTTGTAAAATTGAATGAGTTCCGAGACAAAGTTTAGTGATCATGAAATAACAAATATATGAATTTTGTAAAATGGTAAAGATTGATGCAAGTTTCATAAATGATCATTTTAAAGATTTATTTCATTTAGAAAGCTGTGACAAAAATTTATGCCAAATATTTACTCGCTATCACTTATAAACATCAGCTTCTGTTACCCTAATTTGCAGCTATGACCAAACTTGAACAATACTCTGTAACTGACCCTTTGGTGTGAATAATCATGTGCTGGGTGTGTTCATGGCCATGAAAACAAGACATTTTGTAAATAAGCATGATCAAGATATCATTTGCTTTTCAACGAAACTCATTGTTATTTGTCTCACATCTTTTGATATCATTAGGTAGTTACACTGAAGCAGTTTTTTGCAGAAAGTCTTTTGTGACTTTTATTGTTTCAGTGTCCTTCATGAATTGATTTTAATGCATGTGTCAAATTTGCATTCCATAAAATTATGAGAAACATATTTTTTCTCCTAATTTTGCACATACTTAAAAAAAAAGTAATATCAATGGTGGTAAAAATAATCAAAAGTGGTGAATTCAAGGAATGAGTAATTCTGAGATGTTTTTTTTTTATTGTTAAGTAAAAGCTTAAGTATAACTTCCTTTTACAACTAATAAGGTTGTATGCTGTACATGTTTATTCATTTTTTTTTGGTTAGAAAAATCAATTTCTTTGCTGTTTACAGTATTTTATAAAAGCATAGTTTATGCAAATTAGTTATCAAGACTTAATGGAATGATGTTGTAGGTGTACCAAGAATAAAGCCACCTTCTCCACAATTGAAGTTTATGGATAGAATTACTCTTCTTTCATTGTCAATTTTTCTTGCTTTACGTTGCTACTGTTGTCATCTTCGATTACTCTTCCTTCTTCCTGATCTTTGTCTTCTATTTTTAAAATTCCATCCTCTCCATTTTTCTTTAGTTTTCATGTAAATATTTTGTTCCTTGTAAAAATGCATCACCAACTTCATTATCAAAACCATCTATTTGATCTGTTTTTTAAATTTTGCATTGCCTCTCTTTTTATGAAATTATATAGATTTCTCAATATTTTATTTGAATCAATCTATAAAACTTAGGCCTAACACATCTATGTATTTTGAAAGACCCAGTAAATGGAATTCTAGTAGTCAAAATTTTTATTTATTGTTTAACAAGCTTATCTCTGAAACACTGCTACTCATAAAATTGTGAAGCTTTTTCTTGCACCAAGTTAATTGTTTTTCTTCACATGAATTACATGTATTCATAATTGTAATATAATCACTGTTTATGCAGGACTGGATTTGTAAGCTTGCTGAGACAATGAATGATCATTTCATTGCTTGCTTGTCCACTGGCAATCTCAATATTTTGTATCTTTTTTGTAATATTGTTAAAAAAAAGTGTAATTTATTTGCTAGTCTTCTTTATTATTGTGTACATTACTATGTTTTGAAGCTTTCTAAAATTCATCATGGTTTATGTTGTAAAAAGATATGTGTATTCCTACAGTCTTGTCTGATCGTTAGGTCGTCAGGTCTACATATTTTCATTGAAGGCAATAGGAACTTCTCTACAAGTGCGATGTGTGTAAAGTCATAGGTTGTGTGTCATTTTCATGGCTATTTTACGTCAGGAGTTTCTTTAATTTGCTGTCAGAATTCTTTCTTCTAAGTATCCTACTGATGTTCTGTCTTTTTCTCAAAAGAGATCCACTCTCAGCTCAATAGTTTATAAAATTACTCAGATCATTCAATGCTGTTTTTTCATTTTAATCCAAAGAGTTGTAAGTCTACTGTAACCCCAACCTGTCTTATTGAAAACGCCCAAATCTCTACAGTTCTGACTAATCTTAAAAAAAAATGCATAAAACGCAATTTTTTATTGTTTTTTTTTTTATCAAATAAATAGTTCAATTCACAGTATATTTCATGAAAAAATTAATACTGGATCCCAAATTTATTGTGAAATTTACAATTTTTCCATGTAAACTGAAAGCTGAGCTCTATTATGATGTTAGATTAAGTCATCAAAAAAAAAAATACTGAACAATAAAGAAAGAAAAATATGTTACAGATGCTAAAATGACACCCTTTCTTAATACAGTGGAGTATCTGCAGTGATGATGATCATTTTATAAGTTATCACTTGCTCTACCTTGCAGGGTCTTTTTTTTTGGTTACAGATCTATATTGTAATTTACAGGTTCATCCATTTTTGTAATAATGAAGCAATAAGATCTACTATAGTGCCCAACATTGTCCTACAAGATTGAAAGGGTTCTATCACAATAGTTACAAAGAAGGCACAAAGAAGTTTTTAAATTTATCACCAATTCATTGAATCATTTTGTGCCTCGATTTTTATTTTGTTTTATAAGCACATTTCATTAGCCCATTTTTCTGCAGTTTGTGTGTGTGTGTGTCATTCCTTTGTTAAAAAATATACTTGTGATGTACATAGTTTCCCCCCCTCTCCCCTCCCCCCATGTCCATCAAGGCTGTGAAGAGATTTGTCAAACCTAGACAATCTTTATAATGATTTGGTGGCTGTACTGTCATTTTTGTTTTTCTCTGTTTTTTAGTTTGTTTCTTTTTTTTTGGTTTCAAGGTTTCATTTAATCATAGTGCAATGTGCATAATATAATTGTCGTATCAAATGCTTATGAGAAGAGCCCGAATGTATCTGCAATATCTGCAATGCAGTATTTATGTTTTCTATGTTTAATTCATTACAACTTTTCGTAATATATGGGCCTAATAATTTAATTTTGCTTTGCATGAGTTCTAAAAAGTGAAAAATACATTGTAAACAAACAAGAATATAAAGTGGTGAGGAAAACTTGAAATTTTTACTTTTTTTTTTATGAATGTTGGTCCTTTGTTACTTTATCAAAATGTTTACCATAACAAAAAACTAAAGCTGACAGAGGCCAATTATTTAAAAGAGACTCAGGAATATCATAAAACATGGCTGAGCATAATATATATTATCATATAATAAACATTTGCAACAAATTTTTTAAAAGTCGTTTCATCTTTTTTTACACTTAAAGACAGTTTTGTTTTTGAGAACCGTCATCCTCTTCACATATTATAAAGTCCATTTCAGAAAATATGAAAAATGGAAATTTTATGAAATACTTTTTTTATGAAGCCCTTAAAATATCTTGCTAGAGATTTATTTGAGCATATTTTTTCCTTTAAAATTTATCCCTTTCTGAAATTGAAATATGCTACATTTGGTTTATCATGTAATTACATATGGTCTGAATTTTCGTCCTTATATCAACATAAAATGATTTTGTTTCCATCCTTTTTTTTTATTCACAAGCGGGAAGTCCATATTGGCTCAGATTATGACTATTTTCACATTTATAGTAATGGTTTCGCAACGCCACACTGTATTTTTTCGTAATTTACACATGTATGTATACTTTTTTTGTTTATCTTTGGAGGCTATCTTAGCTTTCAATAATTCATACTGCATTATAGCATGACATCTTTTCAAGGGTAAAACATTCATATGTGACACTGTACGCACTCATATAAATATAATTGTATCATCATTATTTTGTTTTTTAAAATGAGCTTGCATAATTAGAATATTCCTTGATATCATAAAGGTCAAAAATAAATTTTTTTCCAAATTTGATAAAAGTTCTTGTTAATTTTTTTTTTTATTGTTTTTACTAGTTATCCCTCATGGGTAAAAAAAAAAGTTATTGTGTTTCAACAGAATCAAAAATAAAACAGAAAATTTTTATTTCAAATACTTATCAAAGTGGAAGCCTGTAAAGTTATTTAGTAAGTCCAGTTCCTTTACTCGTCTTTTAATCTAGATGACCACTAAGACAACCATGTTTTCCCCATGTTTAGCCATGAAGCTTATTCCATTTCTTTGACATCTGGTCTTATATACAGTGGAAATCTGAAAAACCTTAGTCTCCTAAGTCTGATTATTTGAATTTCTTACAAACCGAATTTTGTGAAATTATAGATTAGTTTTTTTGCTCTTTGGCTTTGTTAGAATGTGATTTATATTTTGAAGTCTCTCTGCTTTGATTCTATTTATTTGAAGTAGATGTCTCCACACATGGCATTACAAAAGTTCTACATATATCTCTCAAGCATCAAGCAATGCTAATCACTGCCCGAGAAAGGCTGACCAGTAGGCGAAAAATGGTAGAAGGGAGCTGATGCGCTGATAACGGAGTGCCAGTAGTAACACTGATACTGGAGGCAACGTCGGACAGAGGAAGGGGAGAGTTGTTTGTGGCAGGTACAATACACACTCAATCAATGTGTCAGAGATTCTTTCCTGACCCTTTTTTGTAATTCGAATTTTTCATGCATTCCCATAAAATTTGAATTATGAGGATTCCACAGTGCATATATAAGCCCGACAAGACCAAAGAAAAACGCCCACATGATCTAACTTCAGTCACAATATTTGTTATTATCTTTAATTATAATCATATTCCCCAGGAAATGTTAGGACCCATATCTGAAAGGCAGTATGGCTGTCATCAACAAATGAGAACCTTTTTTTTAAGAGAGAGAAGTACTCCTTATAAACATATGAATTCTAAAATCTTGAAACACAGAGATATCTCAAATTCAGGGTTAATTCTGCATCTTTTTGGGTTGCTGTAAAAATATTAAAAACTAATGAACTAGTAGTTTGAAAAGAGATTTTCATCTTGCAGAGCCAGTTTTCTTCCTTACCTAAATCTTTTTTTAAACAAAAAGCAAACTCACGGGTAGACCTAAGCTGCACCTGGATTTATCCTGTGGATTACTCCAATCTACACAAATGTTGATTTGCAGGTAGAGTTAATTTTATGTTTATTAACACAAACCTTTTATTGCTTCTTGCAAGCTTTGTAAAATAGTGATCCAAGTTACTTTCAGTTTCAAAGACCTGTCTTCACTCTCGCAGATTAACAGTTTTTTCTTCAATTCAGTGTAACATGTAAGATACATGAAATGAAGATTGTTCTTAATTCATGGAAAAACTTTTTTATGAGTATATCCAACCTGCATTAATCTTAACCTTTTTGCTGTGACGGCAAAAGAAAGTCTTGTAGTTCTAAATCAAATTAAAAATCTCAGATTCTCTCATACTATGGAACTCATAGGTTTGTAGCTTAAAATAACAAAGTAATAATCAAGAAGTCAAAGGCAACATTTTGAAAAGTTTACTCTCTGTATCCAACAGCACTTCAGTATCAAAGAAAGCAGGAAAACAAATAGGAAACAAGTTTTATTATTTGAACAGGAAAGGTAACATAGAACAACTTTCTCATAAACTACCACACACATATCTAAGAACTAAAGAGCTTTTGCTCTGCTCTTCTTTAGTTGAAGAGGCAATAATGCAATATTTGGCATTAATCTAAGGAATTTCTCTTGGAAGTTAAAAGGGTTGGCCGAGCACACATTATCTTAAAGTTTAAAGAACAGAAATAAACAAAAAAAACCTATATAATCAAAAAGATGTTTTACCTCAATCTCTTGCATGTGCGTATTCAACACTATATAAAGAGAATGTACTCTTGAAATTAAATGGATTTTCCATACTAAAAAGAAATTCTTTTTATTTAGATCAACTATTTCTACCTCATATTATCCCTTGACATTACAAACATTTTCTCTTTGCATTCATTACCTTAAAAATGTTGAAAATAACATTATTCCATTTAAAAGCAAAAGGAAACCGTCCTTTAAGCGCATAATGCAAGGCAACAAAAGAACTTTCCTGAAATCATTTCACTTTCCATCTGTCACATCATAATGACTTACCATCAAAATTTAGATTTATAAGTTGCATGGGGCATTACGCAGAGTGAAACAGATAAATAATCTGCATAAAGTAATGAGTCAATATTAAAAAAAGTCAACAATAAAATTGTTTTTACACCTCTTAATGCAGAGCTTCAATGAAATACACCCCTCTCTCATAGTCATAGATTGCAAATCTCTTGATCGTTTCTGAACAGGTATATGTTGACTGTTTAAAAGAGAACATTTATCTCTACTCATTATTAATAGGCATCATTGATTCACACATTTAAACAATAATAATATATATATTCTCATTTTTCTTGACAGACCGTTTTTAAACAAATTAATCCAATATGAATGTCGATCTAATTTCTTTAAAAAATGTGAACACTTGATAATTTCTTATCTAGAGTGTTATACTATTTGAATATCCATCAAAGTTCATAAACATTTGGAGGTTGACACAATAATGGTTGCCACCCACTGGATTTATTTTGCATACAAGTTACAAATACATTATTAAGAAGGGCATTAAATAATTTATACCTCATGTAAAAACAAATACAAAAACATAAAACACGCAAACACACAAACCAAAAAGACCGAGGAATGTCAAATAAGCGAAGTAATCGGACTTAAGGTCAAAAGCCTTACAGGTCATTATATACAAATTGAAGAGTACATATATTGTGTAGTTAACTTCAGTAATAATTTATGTTATTTATGTTGTTATGATAATATATACGGGCGCTTGTCAAAATCTAGACTTTAGCTCAAATGTCTTTGCTGTGATACTAGAGCATTTAAAAAAAAACAACCCTGATGTACATTTGGCTGCCTTTTCAAATAACACATCCAATGTCTGATTTTAAAGCAGTTTTCAGAATTGTATATGGATGTTAAAAAACGGGCTTTGACTATTATACTTGTAATTTTTAACTCAAATATTATTTTGAAAACCTTACAATCTATCATACTTATGATCCTTAAAAAGGACGAAATTATTGTTGCTTCTAAAAATTTGACTGCCATTAATATTATTGCTTTAAACGTTGAGCTCTTTTGATTTATTTTAATAGTAAAATAATACTCTGTTCATCTGTACAAATTGTAACGAGGAGCGTGCTGCATATGAAGAGCAACACGGCCCAAAGTCATTTCGCAATGCCCTTTTGTTTATCACAACTTTTGCTGTATCAGGGCAATTGAAAATCAATATTTATTCAAACAAGACAATTAGTACCTAAACCACATCACAGGTCTTGGCTGGAGACATTCTTACAGAAGCAGACAAAAACAGGCAGAATCAGGGAGCATTTCACAAAACTCATGTACTTGTTGCCAGACAACTCTACGGGCATGGATATTGCAAAATATGATTAAAAATTCATAACTTATTCCATAAATGACCGCTTTCCTAAGATTTTTAATTGCAAAAATTACATCAAATTGATTGAAATCAATAAAATGTTGTCTTTTGCTATTACTCTGCATCTTACTGACTTGCACTTTTACACAGAAAAAACATTCAGTTTTTTAAATGTAAGACACATAAATGTTCATAAATCCTAGCAATACTCACAAGGCTCAAACAGTCTCGGATGAATAATTTAAATAGTCTTGTTTATAAAATCTTAAAAGCAGCGGGAGGGGAATTCACTTGTCATTCCGTCTCCCTTTTTTTCATGTATAGTCAAAAGAGAGGGAAAATATGAGCAGATATGGAAAGTATTGAGGTAAAAAAACGCCACTTTTTGCAATGATCCAAGAAGAAAATAAATATATGACAGATGCAAACAGGGGTTAAAAAGAGGCACAATTGCGTTAAAATTAGTGAATTCGGTATTGCTGTTTGATGAACAGTTTCGAAACAAGTCCTAATGAGTCAAATGTAAGATTTCCTATGAAAAAGAAAAAAAAGGAACAAATTATTTTAAAATTTAACATATCTGTATACAAATCTGATAAAAATCATACAACACATAAAATTTAGAAGATCAAAAGGATGCATAGTTTGAAATACCAACACTTTTGAATGACACAGAACACAAGAATTGATTTGACTGAATGTCAGACAAATCATATTAAGCACACCAAACTGCTTGACGACGTTGACTCTTTTCAGGAAAGATATTTAAGTTTAGACAAGGATAAACCTAATTATAGTCATCGCGAAGACAATTCACACTTGAAATGACATATAAATCTAGTCTACTCTTAGTTACGTCAATGTAAGGTTTACGGTCATTATGCCAGTATGATAGCATTTGAAGATACCTGTTTCACAAACATTTTCAATAGAAAATAATGAAAAGATAATAAAAAGGACACTGAAATTCTGAAATTGCAGACAATCATGATTTAATCATTCAATGCGAGTGGCAAATCTCATTCTTACAAACAGAAATGTTTAAGAAAAAAAATTTGATTTTTCATGCTGCTATTAAGAAGAAAGCTTTCATATTGACCTACAACCCCCCTTTAAGCCCAAGGGAAAAAAAATCTTGGGTATGGTTCAAAATACTTACAAGTCAGTTCAAGCAGTACATAAATGAACAAAATTCCACATTTGATGTTGACATGACAAATCAAACCAATGAACCACTTGTGTCATTCACAATAATAAGATTTTGACAGATTGCAGCTCTCTGCTACAAACACAACATGAAAAAAATTAAGGAATTAGTAAACATTGGACACATCGTTGGGTACTCATTCACAGGATTTCCTTTCAACGAATCAAAACTCACATGATACTTTCTTGAACATCAAAATACCTAGACCAATACAACCTACTTAAGAGCTCACAAACTCTGAGGTTTATAAAAGTTGTCTCACTAACACAGCTTTTTTAAACTCACATGAGGAAAACAAAATAATTTGTCTTTTCTTTGTTGCGTCAGAAAATAGGGTGCTATACACAGATGTGCAAAAAAAAATAATGTGAAACAGTAAGCAAGGAATTAAATATAACAATGGGTCACAACTGTGACTGCCCCTCAATCATGATGATAAGTTTTACTTCTATTATTATCTTCTCAAGACATGAGTGTATGATTTTAAAATCCCAGGAATAATAATAGAGACGAAAAGGTAAAAAAATCTAGCCTTACCCTTTTACCCATTAACACATGTTGGAAAAATAAAATTCTTGCTGTAACCTGTAATTGCTCAAATATACTTTGAAAACTGTAAAAAAAAATTTTTTAAAAACTCAAAAGAAAAAGCATTTGTTAAAAAATAAAAAAAGGTTCAAACTAAGATAAATGTATGAAAGCTCATTGCACAGTCTTAGAGAACATGGTTTTAAAAAAAAGTTCTTAAAAAAAAAAAAGGTGCAATAATGAAGAAGTTTGACTACAAATTTAGAGTAAGAATAAAATGAAACAAATCAAAAAAAAAATTAGAAACATTATATTTCATCTTTCCCTCCATTTAAGTGAAAAACAATAAATGTAAAAAAGATTAATAATAAAGCACAAAAAATACAAAGCAAAATGCTGTCTATTTGACTAAAATGCACTGAGAATAATTTTAACAGTAAAAAACTTTTGATTCCGTACCTTAATAATCCAAGATGGGAAAAAAAATCATCTGAATAATACAGACTGAAATCAAATGAAAGAGGGCAACAGAGAAATTGGAAATAGACTTTAATTATTAAAATTGAAGTAATATGAATTGATCCCTCTTCTCTGTCCAAATTAAAAAAAAAAAATATATATATATATATGAGAGGACCTGATATTTTTTAAGTTACATCCACTCATAAACATTTAATACAGGCTTCAAACTATAAAAAAAATATGAAGCAAATTTGATTGACATCATGATAATCTTACACTGAGAATATTCTCAACAGTAAAGGAAGAAAAATATTCTATATATAATATTCACTGCAGAGCATCGGGCATATGATAAGACATCCATTTCTTTCTTCTTCTCTTCCTTTTTTTTTACTTCTTCTCCACTAATTTAAAAGCAAGTTATGTTATAAATATATGGCAGGCTGTCTAAACACAATTACTTCACACATCGGGAACTAAAAAGAATGCTAGCCATATGGAATATATTGAATCAAACAGATCGCATAACCAATGTAAACATTGAACAATTCGCTTGTGAGATCTCAGAGTGTTGTCGATCAGCAACGCTTGTGAAATAATTATTCTCAGGATGCTGCTGCAGCACATACTTTCATCTGAAATAGTAGTAAGATATATAAAAAAAAATTATACCACAAGAAACAAAAATTATATTTGTTTGAATTAGGAAACAGAGCTAACTAAAGACAAATTATTTATTACTTTACGGTTTATAGAGCTAAGTTCAGACACAAACTTATAACTTTATGACTCATACAGCTAACTAAAAACAGAGATATATTACTTTAAGGCCTTTTCCGTCATAATATAAAATTATAGGAAGATTAGGATTTATTGCACATAAAAAAAATTGTTATCTTCTCAAAAGACAGAAAATCATCATACTCAAAGTGTCATAATTTTGGCTTGTGTCAGATTAAAGCTGTTTTCCTCATAGTTGCTTGGTATAATTTATAAAAAATTTAGCGCAAGACTTAGAAATTTCAAAACTGATTTCTTGTAGGTATTATGCCAATATGCATTTAAAATCATTCTAAGGCTTACAAATTTAAAGTGTTACCCTCTTTCTGTCTACCTGTCTCTCAGCCAAACGTTAAAATTTATTTTAAAAAAAAAAGAATAAACTTACGGGCAAATTAAAAAAAAACTTACCTCATCTCACTTGCTGCCACTCTCTCACCCTCAACATGTTGACTTAATGATCCCTGTCTCCCTTTTTAGCTCTCTTATCTTTGCATATTCTCTTGTGGTAGCTTTGTGCCATGGAGTTGAAGATGGACAAGACAAAATAGGCCACCATCACAAGCACCAGCTTCTCAAAGCACCATGACAAAATGTTGCCTCCCTGAGAACGGAAGTAAAATTTAAAAAATTGAAGAACAGAAAAAAAAAAGGAAAAAGAAAAGGCAACTAAAATGAAAGAGAAATAACAAGTGACACTGCAACTGATGATCTATAAAAGTATAAAACAGTCAGCAACTTGAATTTAAGGACAAAGATCTCAGTTAAAAAAAAAAAAATATCACAAAAACAACTTTTCCTCTTTTACTGTGACTTTTTCAGTACAGAAATGAAAAGCTGATGATGTTAGCAGTAATAAAAAAAAAAAATAACTGGAACACACTTCGAACCTCTACAATTAATTCAAGTGTTATAAGTTGAGAATTTGCACATGAAACTACCTATAAATTAAAGAAATTTTATTTCATCGAAGTCATTCTTTTACAAGATGATTTACGGTGCCACAAAAAAAACCCCAAAGAATCTTAAACTTAAGAAGAGTTAAGATGTTTTGTTTTTGGTCGTCATGTTTTACCTTTCTCTTTTTCTTTCCCAGGTTTTTCACAAATCAATATGACCCCATATACTGCATAGTAAGTTGATGACATTTATTGCATGAATGTTTCATTGTCTTAAGTGCAATCTCAAAATAATATCTCATACTGTTACAAAGAAGAGCAGCTTTGAAAATTTGTATCATTATAATATTTTAGTTTTGGCGACTAAACAAAATGATGAATGGATTTGAAATTCTCTACAAAAGGGAAACATACTTTCAGATTTCTTATGAGCTAGTCTTTATATATAATTCATAGTTTATTTTCAAAGATAGAAATTGAAAATGAAATTAGGAAAGACAAAGTCAAAAATATCTGTTTATAAGATCGCTTTTAGATGAGCTGAAGACTGACATCAAAAAAAGGCCACAATTTGTTTTTGTTGCACTTTTGCTCTCTTGACTAAGAAGAACACTTATCAGATGATAATCACTAACATCTTTGATAATACAATTTTTTTAAATTTCAAGTTGCCACTAAATTTCACAGACATTGATGTCATATGTGATTTATTGGTGCTGCTGAAGCCCTGAATTCGCTCTTAAAGTGCCTTGTGTGATGATAAATCGGTTTGGCATATAGGCTAGGACCAAAATTATATCTTCATGGTCCTCATTCTTTCACTGAGCCTAACAAAACTGGAGGAAGATTTGTAGCAGCTTGTAAGACCAACACCTTTCAGGACTCAATGTGTTCCAAGACTAGACTCTGAAAATGTGAAGTAATACCCAACCGCCACGTTCATTCAATAAATGTCTAACTCAATTTTTGGCTATTTTTTGATAATACAATTTCTGCATACAACATGTTGACTCCTTAATTTTGCTCAAGCCCTAATAGGTTTTGGTTAAAAAATATTCGAATTCATTAAAATAACATCCCTAATAATATGTTTATTTTACAGTGGACACAAAATTTCTTGCTTGCATAACTCAAAACAGGTAAAAATGAGTTAGACATTTATTGAATGAACATCCTGAAATGTACCACTGCAGATGACAAGAACATACCTCTTCAACCTCTCCTGCCCCAGGCTTATGGTGAAGCTTTGTCTTTTGGGCCTCAAGGTAGTTCTTGAAGGGTTTCTGAGCTTGGGGGCCCAAATGAGGGATAAGCCTGCAGGACAAGAATTCTGGTGAGTGTATGGACTATAGCCATCTAGATTCTTAACATGTGAATAACTATCCAGTAAAATTGTTGACAGCTATTGCTTGTATAATTGAGAAATTTGAAAACAAAGGTATGCAAAGCAAAGGAAAAAAAATTTAAACAGCTCAGAACCATTATGTTTTAGGGTTTAAATCAGCTTTGATTTAGCCAGAAACCTAAAACATGTTTTCTGCTAACCTTTAGGCATATTTATTATCAATACCAACATGAGCTGTTAGTAGATTTCTATATCTTTGCCATGTTTCTGTAAAAAAAAAAAATCAGAATTTTGTTTTTTAAATTACTTTTAGTTCCTAATTTTCCTATGGGTCTTTCAATATTTCCCAAGAGATAGAGCTTAAACTTTACATGTTGTGAATGAGTGATCTATGAGGCAGGCTTAAAATGTCTCTGTGTCCTATGATCTCTGTCAATCAAATACATTTAAAGTCACACCAATCATTAATAATTAAAGAATGTGAGTGACTTATCAAAAACAGAACATGTTGGAATTTTATAAATTTTTGATATAAACTTACCCGATCAATTTAACAACCTGCTCTACATGGTGAGCACTAAAGAGGAATATCACAAACAATTTCTGTTGAAAAAAAAAAGGAAGGGGGGGGTGGGGGGTGGGGAAATTTACAAAGAATTAATAGCATCAATCCCGAAAGCACTCCTGATTAGAAAATAGTCATAAATAATTGAAAAAAATCAGTTAAATATGCATCTCTGATCCATATGTTGATTCCTCAGTTTGATCTTCTTACAACTATAATAATCCAGTTTACTGTTTAATCATTGTGCTCGAGTCATTTTTTTTAAACTTTTTTGTTTCATTTAGAATATGTAATAAGAATAAGAGTAAATGACGCACATAAAATCGTGTAGGGAAGAAAAATAACGAGACAATTTTGATCAATAAAGCTAATCACAAGTTCCCCTAGTTTGCTAGTATATTTCAAGCTTTGCACGATGACCAATCTGATCACCATGAGCTATTTCGCATCAATCATGATCCACAAAGCAAAGCTCTTGAACCAATCAGGACGGGCCATCAAGTCAATTTCATGAGCGTCTTTCATCTAATACAAAGGTAATGGAACCAACAAGCATCAAAGGAACAAATTCACTACTCATATCCCTATTTTCACACAAACTCGAAAACCAAATGCCCCTCAGGTTTACCCATTCCCCCTTTTTTGAAAGGGGAGGGCTTGAGGGAGAAATTCAGTAAGCAGACAACAGCTAAAAGAATTGCATCATTGTTCTACATCTTCGTTATTCGATTTTACTAATAGTATATTTAGAAACAAAATAGAATTGTCTACAAGCAATTATAAAATACGCTTGGATTTATTACGTCATCGATTAAAAGCTATAAAATTATCACGCTGATACATGGGTTCCAAAAACAGCTGTAACAAACCAAGGCCCCTCCCTCAAGTGGGTTTATTACATTTATTTCTTGAGAAGATACAACGTGCCCTTACAGGGAGGCCCAACTGAGCGTATGACGTCACATAAATGTTAATGTAAATAAGCCAATGAGGACCATTAGGTCTGAGGCTTATATCTTATTTCACTGATGCTCTGACTCGTCTGTTTAGATTGTTGTTCCAACTGACGGGCCAAGTGCCATGCCCCTGACTCAGCCATTAGGAAAATTAATGTAGATTTCAAAGGGAATGTTTACTTGTTCATAACTTATATTACAATAAAGCTAGGAACTTCAAATAAACTGCAAAATTACTGACTATTGTCGCAATATCAAATGAATTCAATCATTTCGGTCGCATAGCAAGCAGAGCAGGGAATATTTTTGATGGAAGAGAGTCATAGCTAATGCTGATGATCAACAAATCATAGTTGTTACCTTTAATTCATAACTCTGCTCTCTATGAAGCTAGAAACATCAAATAAAGTGCAAAATTATCGAATTTTATTGCAAAATAATATCAGATACTAACGGTTTCATTATAGGCCGCCAAGTGATTTTCTCTCAAAAAGAGAGACACAAATCATAGTATTATTCGGGAACTGCAAACCAGTGGCAAAAAAAAATCCACAAGCATAGTTTACTTATTCATAACTTTCTTATCCCTGAAGTTAGAAACTTTAAAAAAAAAATGCAAAATTACCAGCCAATTTTGCAGATTCACAAAAAAATCAAAAGATACAACCTCACAGTAGACCGCTTAAGAATTTTGAAATATAAAATACATGTATACGCGTTGTTACATATCTACAACCGTCACTTTCCCCGCGGGTAATTGTGTGATTTGTAGATATACAACTGTCGCCCTGTGAAAACGTTCCAAAAATGTTGTATATGAACCACTGTCGCTTTTCTCGGGTTAAGCCCACAAAGAATAATAATACTTTCATTTTCTATACTAATTAAGTAAAAAGTGCTAAAGTGTTCCATATTTTGTTCAACACTGAGCAGATATCTTTCAGCTTTTTGTCCAGCCCTGTTCCCACCTGTATATGCATCTTTATAATGGCCTTGCCAATGAGTGTAGCGCCAAAAAATGTCCAGAAGGGAATAAGAAAATGCCCGCAAGTGATCCCTGCCAGGTCAAATAATGGGTTGGGAATCTGAAAATGGGAAAACGAAAATCTAACAAACTATTTTAACATTTTTAAAAGAGATCAAAATGTATGGTTCACTAATATTAGGAAAACTAAAGATCTGAGAAGCTATTTCTAACATTTTTAAAGAAATCAAATAGAACGGTTAACTAATATTTAGAAAACTGGAAATTGCAGATGCTTCGCCTAGCCTTTTTAAAGAGATCAAATTTAAGATGTATGGTTAATGTTTATTTAGAAGAATGAAGATTTGAGAAGCTATTCTAACATTTTAAAGAGATTAAATTGTATAGTTAGCTAGCATTTAGAAAATTGAAGACCTGAGAAGCTATTCATATGTTTTTAAAGACATCAAATGTAAAACGTTTGGTTAACGCAAAATTGGAAAACTGAAGATTTGAGAAGCTATTCGTATGTTTTTAAAGGTATCAAATGTAAAAAAATTGGTTCAAGAAAAATTGGAAAACTGAAGATCTGAGAAGCTAATCTAGCATTTTGAAAGAAATCAAAAGTAAAATGTATGGTCAAGTAATATTTGAAAAACCGAAAATCTAAGAAGCTATCTTGGCATTTGCAAAGCGATCAAAATGTGTGGTTATCTTATATTTGAAAATTGAAGATTGTTAGCTCCAGTTTTAAGATTTTGGACAAGTGTAACATTTTTCATACAGAAATAATGACTATTATATAGAACAACAACTTATAAATATGATGCAGGTGGTTTTGTTAGTGATGTTACATACATCTGTTTCTCACTGATTCAATACTTTGGCTTAGAAACATTTTTCCGTAACTTCCATAGAACAATAACTCATAAATTAGATACAGGTGGTCTTGTTACATACAATCATTTCTCACTGATTCAATACCTTGTCTTAGAAATATTATTTTGTAACTTTCATTTAAAAAAAAAAGGCGAGGTAGCATTTTTTTAAAAAGAAGTCCATCACTCTATCAAAAAGCTTTTTTACGAGCATGCATTACAATTTTTATTCATATGTTTCTGACATTTTCCGATGTTTCTTTAACATTTCCAAAGTTTTCCTGAAGAGTCTCGAACTGAGAAGATGCTTACCAACTTTAAGAAAACTAGCTTTACCGTGTTCACTTTCCTATTTCTAATCCAAAAAAAGCTCTGAATCTTTTCATCATGTAAATTGCCTGAGCCAAAAACTCTTTTAACTGTCGAATCAATCTGTAAGACTTTTTTTAGGGAATTGCAAAGGCTTTTCACTCACTGAGGCACAGGCCAAGATGCCAAAAAATCCAACCCTTTGTATGAGGTTGTGAATAGACAGCTTTGCCTTCTCCATGAATCCCTGGCGAAGTAGAAAATAAAGAGATATTTTAAAAAGCTTTATAAGATTACTCAGAAAATTACATATACTTCTAGAATAACTACCAATTGGAGGTAGAAATTAACCCGATTGTTATGTTCACAATTGAAGAAAAACTGAATAACAATTCATATACTTTTAATATTTCTTTTTTTTTTTTTTTTCAAGCCTCTAATTTTACTTACATAGCAAGGGAGTTTGAATTTTAAAATTTTCATATCTTGAAACATTAAAATTTAAATTTCCAAACTTCCTGTAGTTGATATGAAAAAGAAATGTGTAAAATGGTAAAGTACCTTCAGCTTAAGCACAAAATTATCTTTGGTGGCAACAAAAATCTGTTTTCAAATTTTCCACAATAGTAAAGAGGATTTTTTTGATAATCCAAGTCACCACAAGCATGCATCAAAGCAGGGGAGGGGAGGGTTGGGGTTAGTTTGGTCTCTTTCCCTTTCCCCATACACCACTTCATATGCAAGACTTTTTTCAAAGTCTGGAATATTTAATTTATTGAGTTAAAAGAATTGAAATATGAAATGAAAGCTACAAAGAGTGATATAAAATAATAATTTCAACAAGCCAAAGAATGAAATCTTTAGAATTAATGGCCACCAAATCTAGCCACTCTTCATGTTAGGGGCATCTGCGTTCCCAGTCATCATGAAAATTATGTTAATCAAACATATGTTAGTCAACTTTTAAATCATTTAAATCATCATCATGGAGAGGCCACAATGATATGAAGTAGCTCGATTTTTTTTTGCTGAATCCTTGAAGAAAATGATTGAAAACAATACACGGCGTACCAAAATCGGCTCTCAGCGATACTTTAGTTTAGGCCTGCTTGCCTGCATATCTCCTTACCAAGGACCGTCTTCAGTGAATCAATCTGTCAGATACGCTCTGCTGACGCTGCTAGGCAGGGTAAACCAGTGCGCCCGATATTTTGCGCACTGCACTTTGATGCGTAATAAAGTTTGTCTTTGTTTTACAAGCCATGGTCAAATTTGTTAACGAGCTAGACTGGTTTCCTCTTGACTTTCGATTTATCAACTCAGTCTTGTGACTTTTGTGAAATTCCCGTCTTTTTACCTTTAAAAGGTTTTATTTTAGAGCTTCGTTTTGCTCACTTAGTTTGTTAAGTTTTATAAATTTACTTCCATTAAGTCAACTTAATTAGTCAATTACAGACAAACGGCTCCACAGAAATCATTTTTTCTTCTTCAACTGTTTTTTAATATCATTTCTCTTTCTGATTTAACAGGTTTCTTATCCTCAGCATCAATAGAGAATTTTTAAATAATTTTTGTTTACACCATTATGGAACACACTCAAGATCGGCTCTACCATTATACTTCTATTGTGTTCACTTAATTAGACAATTACTTGCAAACGGCCCCATACAAATAATTTTTTCTTCTTCAACGGTTTTCTTATATTATTTCTCCTTCTGATTTAACAGGTTTCTTATCCTCAGCAACAATAGAGAATTTTTAAATAATTTTTTTACACCACTATGTAACACACTCAAGATCGGCTCTACCATTATACTTCTATTGTGTTCACTTAATAAGACAATAACTGACAAACGGCCCCATACAAACCATTTTTTCTTCTTCAAAGGTTTTCAAATATCATTTCTCTTTCTGATTTAACAAGTTTCTTACCCTCAGCAATGATAAAGAGTTTTTGAATAATTTTTTTAAACCATTATGGAATTTACTCAAGATCGTCACTATCAATATAATTATGCGAATGAAATGTGCCGCACATGTGGCCAACTGACTTTGAATAAGAAGAGGAAAAAACAATATTAAATGAAAAAGTCGTTCTCTGGCGTGGACCTTAGTGATGACATTCGCATGGTGTTTGGAATTGAGCCATATAATGTAAGGCAAACATATCAGCGTGTAAAAAGAAGAGGTGTGGCAACTATAAAGTGTCTAGGACTAGATCTATATTTATGACACAGACAACTTGAGATTTATGGTGTAAATTCAACAAACAAAATCCCTTATTAACCCATCTTTGTGTTATCGTCTCTCTAACCTAGTAAAGGCACGGGAGTTTACAAAGCAGGCACGAGCTCTCAAACTTAGAGACTCACCGAGAGAGAACTCACTGAAAGTAAAACCCACCCAGACATTCATACCACTAGCCACTTTTTAATTTTTACTGATTGATACCGCAACACTACACTACTTACACCTGCAGACACAATTGAAACGATGACTGACAGCCATACAGATAACGAAATTAGTGTAAAACTAGTAGGTACCAGCAGGCCCAGTGATAGCATAGAGACAGATAGAGAAGATTCCCACCAGTTATATCAGCATGAAAATAGAGACCACACAGACACTTCCCCCACTAGAGACAATTAAGAAAACGAACACGTTAGATGCACCACTAGCAGACACAGACAGTGGAAGTAACAATCGACAGAGGTACAAACATAGAATATAGATCTAGAAACTTACCACAAAACATGATTTATCAGCGCAACAGTCATAGACATGACTACCCCCATAGCTTCATCAACACCTATCAAACCCTCTGGTCAGCCACAAGAGATAATTCAAAAACACCAATGATAAAATGTGTTTTATTATTCGCCATTGTTCCTTGTTTGGATATTTCAACTAGATAGAGTAACATACGCTGTAGTAATAATTAAAGGGAACTATGTTTGGATCAAACTCACGGACACAATTTTTGTGCTGAGGATATGATTTTTTCGTGAATGTTTAGAAAAATACTTGTCTTATTGACAGCAACATTTTTTTCAACTTCTGTGGAGCCGATTGTCCGCTAGCGGTCATTTAATCATGTTAATTAGCTCAGTAACCTGGTCACTTTTCCGACTTTTTAAATGACTGATATAAAAGCTTCTATCAAAGCTATTTTTATAATTTTTTTTTTAATGACAACTTTTTTTTACTGTTTTTTTTATTTAGTGAAAGATCAAATGAAAAGATAATTAAATGAAGCTTGCAGGTCGTATTAAAATGAACTAATATGACAAAAGACTGGTGCATGCCCGCAGTGCGGCCGACCTTGACCTCACATTGGGTGGATAACCCCAACCCCGTGACCTATTTATCGCTTGACTGAGGCCAGTGCGGCGCAACTAAAGTATCACTAAAGTGACGCCGTGAATATAGCAATGAAGGAAATCTGCTGAAATTTCTTGCAACTACACTCCCTTTAAACTGTATCCAAGACATGATATATGGTATGTGCAGAGTGCTTCAATCAATTTAATACAATACATTTGTATGAGATATTTCCTAACTGATGAATTGGATGAGAAAACCAAGGTTTCCATATATAGAAGAAATAGAAAAGAAAAACCAAAGCAAAAGTTTCTTGTTAAAAAAGAAAATCAAATAAAATAAGCTCACTTGAGGCTGATTTCGTACAGGAAAAAAAAACATGGAAATAAAAACAAAGTAAGAGAACTGCAGTTTTCCTAAATGGTAAAATACACCACTGCTGCAAAGCAACTGGTGTAGCTATCAAGTTCAAAAGGTCTTTCTTTTTTTCTAAATCCCAAAAATAGTCATTTCTTGCATTTTATTCTGAAACTGATTTAAAGCCACCAAATTATTCTGGCCTTAACAATGAGCATTAATTCATATGAAAAAGTAACAATAACATACAACACGACCTTGGAAATAGCTCAAAAAGATGCAATGCTCCAAAGGGAAGACTTCTTTTCTTTTCTTCTTCTATCCATACTTTCAAATTACTGAATGTGCTTAAACCATGGCTGATATAACGCTTAAGGAGAGTGACTACAGCAGCATACAGAATTCAGAATAAGCATTACATGGGATGTCTATCGCACACAGAGCAAGCTCGATTCTTTGTATGTTGAAGGGCCTGTGGAGCTTGCCTGGTTCTTAATTGATTGGGATTTAGGAAGAGCAACTGCAAAAAAATTTTGTTGAATAAATGACCTTGGCACAGTCATAACTCATTGAAGAATTGCCATAAATTAACGTCAACTTAAACCAATGTACAGAGTTAAGCCTTCCTGAATTTAGAAACTCGTTACAGACAAATCAGAATAGTTTTTGTTGCAAATTTGAGAATGAAAAAATTTTACCATTTCCTCTGGATGCTTTTTCTTTTCATGAAGCAACTCCTCGATTTCTTCAAACTCGTCATCCTCCAGGTCCACCCCTGATAAGCGTGCTGCCCTGGCCATGAAGTATGGAGGCAGCTCCCCAATAGCTGTACCTGCACCCTGAAATGTATGAATGGAATATATCTTTCACAAGCTATGTAGATCATACACTACTGCATCACATATGTTTGAGAATATATGGTAAATATAAACTGAAGGGCTAACAGCACAATATGTTCCCAACCACTGAAAATCATCAGTGCCGCGGTTAAATCAAAACTTTTCAAACAACATCATTGGTTGAATGTTAAAAACCCTGCAGGAAATTATCAGGTCTGGATCTAGAATGTGTAGGAGAAAAAGGAGAAAGGTGGGCACTTACTCACTCAAAACTTTGACATTTGAGGCACAAAAACCACCACTTCCCTGACCAATGAAGATGGATAGATGTAATATTAGTTTTCCAAGCTTGACTTCAGCAATAAATCATTAAATTATATCTCTGCAAATTCATTGCCATTACTTGAACAAGCTAGTTCCTTTGCTCAATATTTCAATACAGGCTAAAAAAAAATATGATAGTATCATGAAATATCTCAAGACTAATTAACTTTCTCTCATAGAATCAAAAAGTTAAACATATAGACTGCTTCTTAATATTCATTGAATTTTAAGATAAAATTTCAACAAAGCTTTTTATTCATAATAAGATCTTGAAAAAAAAATAGTAGACCTACAAGGGTTGAATTTTTAAATCTTACTGAATTCAAAATTTGTATAAATTTTAGTACTTTTGAACTAAAAAAAAAATCCATAAAAATCCATGTGAGGCAAAGGCAAAATGGAATGTCAATGAATCAATCCTCATCTTCGATTACTATTTAAAATTTTCATTTTCTTCTAACCATTCTGTTTATTATTATCATTTGTACTTTTCTAATGCTGTGTTTCATTACACTGTATGCCTTTTTACTTACACGCAACTTTTTGTTGTCTAAACTATCCTTCAATTTTTTAGAGAGAGCACCTTACCATGGCCAGGTTTGCAAGTAAAACTTTTACGATCTTGGGCAGCAGCCTTGACCTTGCAAGTAACTTAGGTTCCCATATCTTCACTTTGAGATATTCTACTTTAAAAAAAAAAAACAAAAAAACATGTCCCTCTTTCTTGAAGTACTGAGTATGAATTTTAAATGTCACTAACCCACATAACTGCCTCCAGGCGAACTTTGCTCATGATGGTCCAAAGGGTCATCTCCTGCGGCTCAACGTTTTCTGGACACTTGATTCTGTGGAGACAGATACAGGCAAAAAGTCCATAGTATAGTGATTTAAATGAACAGCATGGTCTTAAAACTGAGACTCCAGGCATAACTAATCAAAGTTTCTCTGGCTATCTTCTCATTGTTTGTACTGAATTGACAATGAATCCCATTTATATAATGATTTTAGTTATGGATTTAAGTACCAGAGAACTACTTTGTACCAACATCAAATAATTTATAGATCTATTACAGCTCAGACAAAGAGTAGGTTTAAAAAATCTGTACTCTAATTCTGAAAAAATCTGCTCTGATCAATTTTATCACACGACATCCTCAGTAGCTAACCTCATAAGCCAACAGTTTTTTTTTTTTCCAATGGCACTGCTGAATCATTATTACCCTTTTAAAGTTTTAGCCATCAATATTATACTTAACAGATTATAGGAAATGGACATATCAGATATAGAGCAATAAGCTATGCCCTATTTTCTCAACAATTATTTTAATAGCAGCATTCTTTGCAGATCATACACAGTTTTTTTGTCATACATTTGCGTTTCCCCTAAATATTCTCAGCTGTGGTTTATTGAACACAGCTTGGCAATTAAAATGACATGATGCAGGCATGATGTAGGAACATACTCATTAGGATAAGGGGGCTCTGGGAAATCAACAGACTTGCATTCGAAGGCAGCTAGAGTGACTGTAGCAATATGGGGCCCCTGAAAAAAAAACCAGTCAAAAGAAAGATAATTTGATTAGAAAATTTGTGGAGTAAGGAAACAAAGTCACAAAGAAAGTATTAAAGAAGACGGAGTTTTTATAAAATTTAACTGAGCACATTTAAAGGTGTCAGCAAATAGCTGGTTTCATCTTTATAAAAAAAAATTATAACATTAACAGTTCATCTTTAAAATTACACATGCAGTATAAATGTGATAAATTTCAGGTAAAGACGGGAATAGTTAAAACAAAAATTTGATAACAGGAATAACAGTTATTCCATCTCAGTATAAATGTGATAAATTTCAGGTAAAGACGGGAATCGTTAAAACAAAAATTTGATAACAGGAATAACAGTTATTCCATCTCAGTGAGATCAACGGAGAAACCTTTTGTCAGTAGTTTAGTTTAAGACAGAATCCACTTTATAGCCTTATTCATAGGGAAGAATTCACTTCAATGCCTAAATTTAAGACAAATCCACTTTATAAGCTAATTCAACTTAAGAAAAAATTCACTTTATAGGCTAATTTATAAGACAGAACTCACTTTAGAACCTAATTTAAGATGGATTTCACTTTATATCTTAATTTAAGAATTCCCTTTATCCACATCTCACCAGGTAGAGCAGGAAGGTATGCAGCCCTGTGCCAAGTCCCACAGAGGAGAGGATGCCCAGCCCAACCCAGTAGGCACACCACAGAAACTGCTTCTCCACTGTCTGAACAAACTGAAATACAAACAAAAATTGGGGAAATAAAAAAAAGTTAATTTCGCAGCTATTTCATTCTTTTTATTGGGGGGAGGGGGGAGGGGGGAGAGGGAACCTTAATGTTTAAGAAAGTAACCAAATGATGATGAGCCTGTTTGGTTTGTCGACTAACAGATACAAATTTGATTTGAAAGTTTTGCTAATGTTGAAATAGTTTTGATGCAACAGGGATTTTTGTTTTTTGTAATTTTTTTAAGATTGCTAGTTTACAAATGACAATAACTCCAAAGGCAGGCAAGGAATTTCTAAAGTGGTATAAAAAAAAATGCAATACCGGGCACTGCAGTTCCACAGTAGAGCAATTAGTTTGGATAATGATCTGAATTTTGGCAAGGGATCACTATAGGGTGGCCGGTTTACTTGAGGCAAAGCTAGCCCGCTTACTTTCAATTTCAGACTTAAATTCACCATTAATACTTAAACTATAGACAGAATCATTCTGAGAGAAACACAAATAAAAAGTTTATTTCGCAAACTTTACAGTGATGTAAATTTTGAAAGGAAGAAAAAACAGATATCTTTAACAATCATAGTGTAATGATATGGTTGTGTAACAATTTCTTTGTTTAGGGCAAAATTTTTGTAATTTATTTTAAATATATGGAAAGTGAAAATAAGCTTTAATTTTGTTTTCGCTGATCTTAAATATATGAACGATATTACTTAAAGATTGTGGGACTTCCACTTTAAGTAATCTGTTGTAAAAATTTTGCGGTACATTAATATGCTAGAGAAAAAAAAGGTATTATTATTGCTTCGTTTTTGCTTTTTTTTTGACACAATGGGTCACAAGAAAATGTTGGAGAGAGAGCATTTTTTTATATCTATAAAGTGTAGTTCAATGTCAAGACTCGGAGTCTTTGTCAATATTGATGGGTGTAATAACAAAAGGTCACTTTTAAAGTTCATCCACAAGTAGTATTTTTGGTTGGCTTTTCTTGATTTAACTCTCCTCTCTCCACAAACCCAAGAGAATTTATTTCAACAACGTTGAAATAATAACAGTTTAAAGCTAATGCAGAAAGCTTTAACATGAGAAGTGTAAAATAAATTTACAAAACTATATTAACGATCCATGTCTTTTTTGCTACTCTCAATATCTAAATGTAATTCAAAATATTTTCTAACACAACTAAGAAATAAGAACAAAAAAATTTTATTTGCTTACTTTTCTTATTGATTTTAGATTGCAATGAAATTAGAACACAACTAGTTTAATTTTCATGCTTTACTTAATATGTTACAGTTAGTAATTAGAATATTTTTATGTGGCTCCTTAACTTATAATTATCAATCATAGTCTGCTGATAATAATAGACAGCCATGATTAACTTAAAAAAGCTTAAACATCGCTTAAAAAACAATAACATTTCCAACTTGAAATCTCACAGGGATACTTACCAATATCTGATGGTCAAAATGTAGTAAAAAATGTTTTAAATTCAAAGCATAGATTTTGTAAAACTATCTTTAAATTCATAAAAACACAAAAGTGTCGCTCAAAGCATGAGTAAAGCATTAAAGCACTGTCGCATGTGACTACGCAGCAGAATGAATAGAAGAACTCCATCTTAAAGAAGGTATGTTCAGCTTTAGTTTAATATATTTTACAGTAGGATTCAAACAAAAGCAGTGCATGTTACAAGGTGGTGAATCTTGTCCTTTTACAGCCCAAATTTCATATTAGTTAGCAGATAAGCAATGGGCTGGCAGCCTAGTGAGGACTGAGCTAAGGACACCTATACCTCAGCTGTGATTAATGACCTTGGTCATGTCAGTGGAAAAAAAAAACAAAGTGATCCGCCACAGTATAGAGAATTATTCCCATGTGTGAAAAACAAACTGATAAAAAATATAAAGAAATCCGGTTCAGGCTTTTTTAAATAAAAAAAATAATAAAGTCTGGCTTAGAAAATTGGATTCGCTGTCACACTAAAAATAATCTTCTTTCTATTCCTAAGAAACTCAATTGTGTCAAAAACTCACATGGAAGCCTGTTCACCCCAGACAGGGGCTAATACTGTTTATATGTTGTTATTTTTTTTTCTAAAAAGAACTCAATACTTTGCTGAGTAATATATATATATATATATATACATATTAAAAATCTAAAATTTTTCCTGAAAAAATAAACATACGCGCTTTATGTATCTACCTTCCCAAGAAACCTAGAGATTGTAAAATTCTTTACGAGACACATTCAAAAAGGTTTCAATCACCTGCTGATGTGGCCCGTCCATAGAATACACAGCATAGGCCACTAACATGAGGATCAGAGTCAGAAGAACTGTGGCTTTCCTTTTGTACATTCTGCAGAGGGAGGGGGTAGATATCAGAACCAGTTAATAGAGAAAAAGGTAAGATTGATTCAAGAGGAAAGTCTTCACTATACAAAGCTCACCCAGTAAGTACATGACGAAATGAAAGATTTTTTTTTATTTATTTTAAATACTCCACAAGAATATTTAGTTTCTCCAGGTTACGCCATTCGGTAAATGTCATTCTGGCATTGTCAGACTTTTCCTAAATTTCTTATAGACCTTTGGCAAATAATGTTTCAGTCTTGTTTTTGCCTGATACCAACTCATTTATCATGGCAACTTAGATCTATAACAAATTTGCTTACTTACACTTGCATTTGCATTCAGATTTGTTTATTTCCTCTATTTACCTTGTCACCCTTCCCAACCCCCTCCCCACTTTTATCTGCCAATTAATTACATGCACACACACACACACACACATACAAATACACAATTAGAATAATAATTTGACTTGCTAACTGCAAAGAATTCTTTCTTTTCCTTAAACAAAACCTTGTTTCTTCATTGCACATCTATTGCTCCTGGCTCTCAACACTTCATCTGTCATGATGAGGTTATTAAAGTTGTAAATGGTAAAAATCACCAGAATGATTCAAATTGAGAGTAAAAACGTTTTACATATTCCTGCAAACACAATCATTGTGTCATTTAACTGTTCATCAAATTAAATGCATGATGATTAAAGTCACATTCACAACGTACCCTCCCCCCCCTTTCCCAATTTTTTCCTTTCAAAAGATTTAAAATGGGACCATTCATATATATTTGACTCCCATCAATCTTTCTAACCTGTTCCCAAGTGCGGTGAAAAGCATGAAGGATTCAAGCCCAAAATAGTGAAGCGTGACCAACGGTTTCCTCCACAGCACCAGACTCTCTCTCTCTTGCCTTTCCGTCCAAACCTGGTCACGCATGCGTTGAAACTGGACCTCGCTAGGTGACGTATGCAACATCTTGGCCCCGTTTGTCTGGCTTTTGTCTTTGTTACGTTGGCGGGTACTTCCTGAACACGTGCAAATGAAAGAGAAAAACATTCTTTAAAAAAAAAAGGGCGAAAATTGAGGTAAACAATCAATGGCCTGAAATATAAACACTTAGAAACTTGTGAATTATTGATTTTACGACATAAGATAAAGAGACACACCTGTAAAAAAAGCATTGCTTCACATACAAAAAATGGAAACCTTGCAAAGCCCTAATTACAACTGGCAATAGCTACCTGTAGAAGTGGATGAAGTTGAGGTTGTTGCGGTTGTATGGCTCGATTTGTCAGCAGACTGTTTGCGAGCCATCTCTGTCCCCGGGGCACTCGTCTGCCTGATGTGATCTTGCAAGCGCCCGATCTGACAAGGAGAGAGGGCAAAAAGAAATACATGATCGCCAAATAACAAGTACAAATGTCTTGCCAACTTCACTGTACTCACAACCCACTACGGTTGACCTTTTTTGTACCTGGTTTGTGTACTGAAGAATGCTAATTGGTTTAAAAAGGAACAAAACAAAACAAAACAAAAGCATATAAAAAAAAGAAGGAAAAAAAGTTGTAATAAATAGGGTGACTCATATCAGCGAAAAAGAAGTTGTTGGTAGAAAATAATACATACATAGCATATTGATGGGTGTTTTTTTTTTCTTAATTTAAAAGTTGCGGTCTCTAAGAGGTGTAAATTATGGGCATACAAAAAATGTGTCCCTATTTCTTCACAATTGGGGGGTATTATCATTATTCTTTAATATTTTTTTTTTAATGTAGAAATATTTTTAATAAAAAAAAAAATGTACAAAGAAGTGAAAAAGAAAAAAGTTAAGGATTTTGTACACAAACCGCTAAAAGTATTGGGATAAAAAAAATTTTTTGAATTTGTTTTTAGAACAAAAAGTAAAAAAAAAAAGACTGAAAGTTTATGGACATACAATACAAACAGTTAGAAAGAAAAAAATTTTAGGAGATAAAAATAAGTATTAAAAAAAAAAATCACTATACTGCATATCCATTAACATTTTGCAGATTTTTAGCCTTCTGAGAATGATCTGAACTGATCTAGTAGTGGAATTTATATTAGGTTTAATTTTGAAAACTGTGTGAAACCTTGTGACTTAATTTCATATTCAGTTTTCCGATATATTCCAAGATTATGACGTATTAGCATGAATCATAATCTATTTATCTTATGATCAGAAAAAAGAGAGCACAAGATGATAAAAAAAAATTGGACTAAGTAGACGCACAGGACTCAACGATGAAAGCTAAATTGAGTAGCCCAAAACATCAAGATTAACTTGTAGGAATATCAAGACAATAAAAATTTCAGATGTATTGATCTACTGTCTTGTGTTAAGGAAGCACAAATGCGTAGAAGGAGTAAAACAGATGAGTAGAAAGAGAGATGAAGGAGAGGCATGCGGAAATAAAATGACATGTGTGAGAGGGAGGGAGAAAGAAAAATAGATAGAGAGTGAGCAGAACAGACAGAGATTGAGCAAAATAAAAAAAGATGATAAGATGAGACTCAGGGAACAATGCAAGTTTGTCCTATTCAACAAAATACATGTAATAATTTTTTTTCATACTCTGAAGATTATACAGATAACATCATTTATAATCATAGAAAATTTCCCATGCCTAGATAAGAAAACTACGCTGTATAACTATTTAGAGCCAAATTTACATTTGAGTGTACTGCCGCATGCTTTTTTGTACGCGCACCTTCATTAACTGTAATTCTTTCCCTTTCAATGTGGGTCTATTTATCCTTTCTCAGCTCGTGTGCGTCTCACTTTTTGTATTCCTCATCCAATCTTATTCTCTAAATGGTTCTCTGCATGTCTTTTCTTCTCTTGCTTTATGTTTGTTTGTCTCTCCCTCTCTACCCCTTTTTTTTTTTCTATCTCTCTCGGTCGACCGTCTCCCATTCTCTACCTTCTTGTTTTGTTTCTGTCTGCCTCTCTTTTCATAATCTTTTTTCTTGCTCCTCTTAGTTTTTGTTCTTTTTTTCTAATTGTGTCCTTCTGTAAGCTTTATCAACAATTCTCTGAGACTATTTGACTGCATCAGTTTGTCTCCCCTTTTGATTTATCTCTCCATCACTTCTCTCTCACTCCATATTTTAGTTGTCTCTGGCTGTTTGGTATCTCTCTCCCTCCCTCTTAATCTCTCGTTCTCTATTTCTCTCTTTCAGAGAGTGTTTTTTTTTTTGTGGTTCTTTTTTATTGACCATCTCTTTCTCTGTCCATTTGCTTCTCTCTCTATGCCTGTCTGTTTCAATCTCCTTCAATCGAAGAGAGGTTCCATACGATATGAACTCATATAAAAGAGATAATGATATTTTAGACACAGTTCTATCTAAGCTTTAACATTAGCTTTCTCTAGATATTAAAATATAAATTTTCCAACAGATGTTACAAGATCATTTCAAATGTATACGATGAAACTTTAAATTTTTTTGTCACTAAATTTATTCGCTAGCACACAAACAAATGAAGGCCTTTTTACTTACATTAGCAACTATGAATGTAAAACTCTCCATTAGTTCTTTCAAGTGTAAAGTGATCATATCTTTTGGTCCATGCTAAGTGCCATGCAATACAAGCCATAAAACCATTAACTTTCAAAAAAAAAAAAAAAACCGGCAATTACCTTCTCAGAACAGTGAGTCTCTGCCTAAGAGTCAATAATAGGATACAGACAAAAAGAATCCTTTAAACATGATGAACCAACTAGATGTAGGGCACGGGCAGTAATTTTTACCGTCAGATAGTCAGATCTTACACGATGCAAGATAATGGCCTGATCAGTTGTGTGTTGTTCCTATTGGTAATTTTACCTGATAATGGTGCTTAGCAGACAATCTGATCTTTAAGTATGAGATATCTTAGAGATAACATGACAGTAATAGTAATAGTAATAATAATAATAACAACAACAACAACAACAACAACAACAACAACAACAACAACAACAACAACAACAACAATAATATGATGATGATGATGATGATCATGATGAGGAGGAGGAGGAGGAGAAGAAGAAGAAAGAAATAACACAGTGAAGACACCAAAAAATCAATAGAACTTCAGACGTCTTTTTTCCCTCGTGTAGAAACGAGTGAACCAAACAGTAGTGTTGTGATAAAAGATCTGGAAAGGTTGTATACTATGTCGAGCCTGATAGGTTAGCCAGAGCCATATGCTGAAGAATATTAGCGCAAACTTTTACTACTTGACTTTTAAAGCAAAAGATGAATGGCCATAAAGTATGAGCATTAATGCTTAAGTTTACGAGAGTATTAATGTAAAAGTTCACATAGGAAAAAAAAAGTTTATTGGTCTCAACGCACGAGATTGAAAGCAAAAGTTCATGAGTCTCACACAAGCAGAAGTTTACGAGTCTCAAGGGTAAAAAAAAAAAATAAAGGTCTCAAAGGACGATTCATACTGTAAAAGTTCATGAATCTCATTTATAAGGGATGGACATCAACGCACGAACATCGAAGAAAAAGTTCATGATTCTCATCCATGGGTATCAACGAATGTTAAAGCAAAAGTTCATAAGTCTCACACAAGCAGAAGTTTACGAGTCTCAAGGGTAAAAAAAATAAATACATAAAGGTCTCAAAGCACGATTCATACTGTAAAAGTTCATGAATCTCATTTATAAGGGATGGACATCAACGCACGAACATCAAAGAAAAAGTTCATGATTCTCATCCATGGGTATCAATCAACGAATGTTAAAGCAAAAGTTCATAAGTCTCAAAGGAAAAGACCATGGGTATCAACGCACGAACATTATAAAGCAAAAGTTCATAACTCTCATAAGAAAAAACCATGGGTATCAAAGCACGAACACAAAAGCAAAAGTTCATCAGTCTCATCCATGGGTATCAAAGAATTAAAGCAAAAGTTCTTAATTCTCATACGAAAAGATCATGAGTGTCAACTAACATTAAAGAAAAAGTTCATGATTCTCATCCATGGATGTCAACGAACTTTAAAGGAAAAGTTCATAACTCTCATGGAGCAAAGACCATCCATGGGTAATCAACGCACGAACACGAAAGCAAAAGTTCATGATTCGCATAGGAAAAAATTATGGGTATCATCGCACGAAAATTGCAAAGCAAAAGTTCACGCGTCTCATAGGAAAAGACATGGATATCAACGCATGAACATTAAAGCTTAGGTTCATAATTCTCATAAGAAAAGATCATGAGTATCAACTAACATTAAAGAAAAAGTTCATGATCCTTATCCATGGATATCAACGAACATTAAAGCAAAAGTTTATTATTCTCATAGAAAAAGACCATAGGTGTCAACGCACAAACATTGTAAAGCGAAAGTTCATGCGTCTCATAGGAAAAGATGATTTGGGGGGGGGGGGGGAAATCAGAATTTCCAAACTGGCTGATGGGGTCTTTCGTCGAGCTGAGCACTACAATTTGGCTGGGTTTGTTTGAGATCACACATAGCCCATTCATAGAATAGTGTATATGATTAAAAGGATATTATTACATGACCGCCTTGATTTCCATCTTTGGGACTCGGAGAAGCGTACTGAATTGACTTGATCAGCCCATAGCTGGTCAAATAGCCAGGAAGACCTAACATATATGGCCACTGTTCAACCCCATTTCCATATTCATTCGTCAATTTTTTTTTTTTTTTTTTTTTTTTTTTTTTTTAATCCGTTATTACAGAAAGACCAGGGGAACAATTCCTTCCTGAAAAGTCAATATTATCTCTTTCTCTCTCTCTCTCCCCGTTTCTCCTCTCTCTTTCTCTCCTCGTTTCTTTCTTCTGTTTCTGCCCTCTCTCTCTCTCTCTCTCTCTCCCAGTTTCTTTCTTCTGTTTCTCCTCGCTCTCTCTTTCTCTCTCTCCGTCTCTCTCCCCGTTTCTTTCTTCTGTTTCTCTTCTCTCTCTCTCTCTCTCTCTCTCTCTCTCTCTCTCTCTCTCTCTCTCTCTCTCTCTCTCTCTCTCTCTCTCTCTCTCCTTATCTTTAACTCATATCGCACCCTAATCCAAAAATCAATGAGTCATTGCAACACACTTCCTTTCTCCCTCAACCATGTGTGAAATTCCCAAGCAGGTACGTAGGTCTACAGTTACGTTGATAAGAAATCGTGCTCCACAATACTTTATCACAGAATGAAACTGACTGCGATAGGTGGAAATACCACTGAACAAATCTACACCTCAGTTTTAATTTGTTCTATGTCCACATGACGTGGTTTTGAGAGAATGGCTAATAAACTTTAATTCACCTTATACTCATATGTTGGAACAAATGTAAAAAGAACTTGACTCATTTTGCTTGACTGTTGGTTCTAAAATTAACAGGGCATAAAGATAATGTTTTTTTAAGGGATGCTATCGCTGATTTTAGTGAAACTGGACATAGAACAAATAAAAACTAAGGCGTCGAAAAGAGTTTGCAATTCGCACTAACAAGCGCCGCAGGACCTAGATCTATACTGCCGAAGTTTTAGTTTGTTTGATTAACTTCAGGCTTAATAGTCACGCAGGTTGGTACAGTGTAACTTGATTTCGCCACGCTTAACACACGAAGTCACGCAGATTGGTACAGTGTAACTTGATTTCGCCACGCTTAACACACAAAGTCACGTAGATAAGTATCAATGTAACTTAATTTCACCAGATAATACTCATAGTCACGCAGATGGGTACAGTGTAACTTGATTTCGCCACGCTTAACACACAAAGTCACGCAGATTGGTACAGTGTAACTTGATTTCGCCACGCTTAACACACAAAGTCACGCAGATTGGTACAGTGTAACTTGATTTCGCCACGCTTAACACACAGTCACGCAGATTGTACAGTGTAACTTGATTTTGCCAGGCTTAACACACAAAGTCACGCAGATTAGTATCAATGTAACTTTATTTCACCAGGTAATACTCATAGTCACGCAGATGGGTACAGTGTAACTTGATTTCGCCAGGCTGAACACATAAAGTCACGCAGATTAGTATCAATGTAACTTTATTTCACCAGATAATACTCATAGTCACGCAGATGGGTACAGTGTAACTTGATTTCGCCAGGCTTAACACACAAAGTCACGCAGATTAGTATCAATGTAACTTTATTTCACCAGGTAATACTCATAGTCACGCAGATGGGTACAGTGAAACTGCCTGTAAATGCTTTATGTTTGCCGAACTACTGTGTAAAACTCTTATTTTCGATGAGATCTAAGAGACTGCATATTAGATATTAAAGCATGCGTGCGAACAATGGATGCTTGTATATATACTTAAAAAACATTTTTTTTGAGGCATCACCAGTTGTAAAGTTGGTTAACATGCGGGCGTAACATAATGAAGTGCATTGTTACATTGTTGTTGTTCTTTTGTTTTATAAAAGTCCAATTTTTAAGTGATGATAACATAACACATGCTCTCGCTCAGGCCCTTATCTATGCGTCTTCCTATAGATAAGAACCTGAGCATGTTTTATGTGGCAGTAAGGCATCATTTAACGGCATGCGAACTTAATTTAAAAAAAAAAAGCATTACTGTCAAACGGTTCTTCTAATGCAATACCCTTACACACAATTATACACCGTGTACATATACAACAACAAACGCAAAATGAGCCCCCTCAAAAAAAAAAAAAAATACAAAAACTTTTCGGCCTCCTTACCTCCTCCGCCTGATCCTGGACGAGTGGCCTCCATGGCGGCTCCTCCAAGGTAAAACCCCCGTGTGTATCGTCCACGAGTCCGACAAGTAACGTCGGTATAGACGACCGAGATCTGCTAGATCTTCTTCCTCCGTCGTGAGTGACGCACTCCTCATCTCCTCCTCCTCCTCCTTCTCCCCCCTCCTCCACCGTCACCAACTCGTGGAGCATAGTAATGAACATACACTGTAGTAATGATGATAATAATAATAATAGCGGGACTATTAAAGCCGTCTTCACACAATGAAACGCTTGCCTTCGCACGCCATACAGCTGGTAGGGTGCAGATGGCTTCAGTTTTCTAGAGCGACGTCTCTTAAGTTGATCTCCGCGGCCCAGTCCGGCTCCCTGGAGTAGCGGTATGGATTATTGGATTTAGTGTTACAAGCAATACTACTACTACTACTGCGGTCGGGGATTAACACTTTCGGTTGCTGGATGCGAGTAAAGTAAATATCAGGTTAATTAGGAGTTCGATTCCATTTTGAGTTGGTCCAAATGATTTGTGTCTTCCCAGACAGAAACGTGTGAAAAGTGGGTAGGTGGGGGAAAGAACTCTCTCGTACGGTTATAAAAGAAAGTGTTGGAAAAGAATGGGAAACACTTATAGCAATATCGCACCGAAAGAGAGAGAGAGAGAGAGAGAGAGAGAGAGAGAGAGAGAGAGAGAGAGAGAGAGAGAGAGAGAGAGAGAGAGAGAGAGAGAGAGGTGGGGGAGGGGAGGGAGGGAGCGCTTTTAACAAGGCAGTCAGAAACACCAAAGGTCAAACCGATTCGATTGCTGCTTCAGGGTTAGACTCCTACATGTATTTAATATGACCCGCCCATCACACGATGATCTCATGTCAAACCTCTTGCGTAAAAGCACAATCGACCGGGCGACTACTTTCACTCCGAACCGCATGTCTCTGTACTACCGGTAGATTATGTTGTACTCGGATACACGTCTACATCAAACGCAAATTTATCCTACCATATCGATACAAGCCAACAAATCTATCATAAAACCGATCATGAGTGCACGTGTGAAAAATCCTGACTCCTTGTTGTCATCACTACCTCCCTTTTTTTTTCGTCCCTTATTAACTTTACACCCCTTCCACACACCCACATTCAGGGAGAGTAATCAGTTTTTAATACGTCACGATTGTATTTTATTTATTTATTTTCTTTTTTTAATTACAGGTGTAAGTCATGAAGTATACACAGGCTTTTTTTTTAGTCTATATCTCCTATGATTCGCAATATATATAACGCAAATCGATAGCTGATCTCCCTCGCACCAATTTCTCCTCGACAATTTTTTTTTACATTTACGTTACAAATTCATCAACAACAACATGGCGAATTTGTATCTCGTCCTGTGACACAAGGACGCGATGAGAGCGGGAGGTTGGGAATTCCCTGAGAGTCGGCGGTGTGATTCAAATCTTCAGTTAGTGAAAGAGAGAATGAATAAAAGAGCGTGCCGGATACTTTTATAGAATAATCCCTCCCCCTTTTTTTTCTTCTTCTCTCAAATAAACGGTATAGACGGGACAAACCTCCCGTCACTTCAATGGTATTTTAACCATAATCGTTGGCGATTTAGAAGTCTCTTTTGTACGCGATTCTTGGCGTAGGTGGAAATAATAAAAAAATAATTAAACTCTTGAATCTTCAAACTTATTCACAAGATGAAATTTCAGTAATTGATCACAATTTTAGTGTATTTCCACCCTTGGCAATATGGCGTTCTTCAAGTCCCAGAAAAATATTCCGATGAATGAAAAAGTGTGGACACTTTCATAGAATGATCCCCTCCCACCCACTTCCTTCTCTCAAATAAACGGTATAGACGGGACAAACCTTCCGACATTATTTTAACCATAATCGTTGGCGATTTAGAAGTCTCTATTTGTACGCGATGCTTGGCATGAGTAAAAGAAAATGAAACTCTTGAACCTACAAACTTATTCACAAGATGACATTTCGGTAAGTGACGGAAATTTTACTGTTTTCCGCCCTCAGTAATATGGCGTTCCTCAAGTCCCAGAAAAATATTCTAAGGAATGATACAGACTTACGGACAGTTTCACTATATTTCTACCCTTAGTAATATGGCGTCCCAAAAGTCCCAGAGAAAAAAAAACACGGAATGATATAGCGTCAAGGACAACTTTACTTTAGTTCGGCCCTTAGTAATATCATGACGCTCCAAAAGTCCCATCAGTAAAATGTTACACAGAATGGGATAGCGTTAAAGACAGCTTCACAATATTTCCACCCTTAGTAATATGAAGTTCCTAAAGTCCCAGAAAAAAATGACACGGAATGGAATAGCGCCAAAGGCAGATTCAATATATTTCTACCCTTAGTAATATGTAAAGTCTCAATAAAAATCTTACACCAGAGAGCATATGTACCTTCTCTGGTTGCACGGAATGGGATAGCGCCAAGGGCAGCTTCACTATATTTTTACCTCTAGTAATATGGCGTTCCAAAAGTCCATCAGTAAAATGTTACACTGAATGGGATAGCGCCAAGGACAGATTCACTATATTTTAAACCTCAGTAAAACGGGTTTCAAAAGTCCCAGAAAAATCTTCCAAGGAATGATACAGGCTTACAGACAGTTTCACCAGATTTCTACCCTTAATAATATGACTTTCCAAATGTCCCAGTAAAATGTTACGCCAGAGAGCGCATGTACCCTCTCTGGTTACACGGAATGGGATAGCGCCAAGGACAGCTTCACTATATTTCCACCCATAATGATTTTCCGTTCCAAAAGTCCCATAAAAAGGTTACACGGAATGAGATAGCGCCATGGACAGCTTTACTGCATTTTTACACCTAGTAACATAACGCTCGGGAGTCTGAAGAATATCTTGCAAGGAATCAAAAAGACTCACCGACAGTTTCACTATATTTCTACCCTTAGTGATACTATACTAATATGCCGTTCGCGAAAACGTGGAAAGTATTAAGAAGAATCGCAGTTCTTACAGTCCTTCTCAAAAGAGGTTTATGTAATGAAAGGCATCTCCTCGTGTTGCTTCCATAAATTAGATATTCGCGTAATTTAAGAAAAAAAATTGATCTAGAATTTTAAAACAGAAGAAAAAAAGAAAACGTATAATCTCGCCCAGAGCCAAGCCTTGATAACAAAGTATTGATATCTACGACCAAAAGGAAAGAAATACCAAAAACTTTATTTTTCGAATGTCATCATGGTTTTTTTTAAGCACACTCGTTGGGATAACACTTATTCAAAAGACGATAAAAGTATGCATTATGTGCAGGATACACAATTTCCAAAAGTCAAACCAAACTTCTGATTCTATATATCCGAAAGACACCTATTCATTTTTTGATTTCACAGATCCATTTACTTTTCGGTCTCAAAGATTCATTCACTTTTCGGTGTCACAGATGCATTCACTTCTCGGTATCAAAGATCCATTCACTTTTCGGTCTCAAAGATTCATTCACTTTTCGGTGTCACAGATGCATTCACTTCTCGGTATCAAAGATCCATTTACTTTTCGGTCTCAAAGATTCATTCACTTTTCGGTGTCACAGATGCATTCACTTCTCGGTATCAAAGATCCATTCACTTTTCGGTATCACACATCCGTTCACTTTACGGTATCACACATGCATTCACTTTACGGTACCACACATCCATTAATTTTTAGGTCTCACAGGTCCGTTCACTTTACTGTATCACAGATCCGTTCACTTTACGGTATCACAGATCCATTCACTTTGCAGTATCACTGATCCATTCACTTTGCAGTATCACTGATCCATTCACTTTGCAGTATCACTGATCCATTCACTTTGCAGTATCACTGATCCATTCACTTTGCAGTATCACTGATCCATTCACTTTTCAGTATCACTGATCCATTCACTTTTCAGTATCACTGATCCATTCACTTTGCAGTATCACTGATCCATTCACTATTCGGTATCACAAATCCATTCACTTTTCGGTATCAGTCCATTCCTAAAGCACTCGAACATTCCTGGCCTTGAATGGATACACAATGTCGTGTAGTAACAGATTTATAAATATAACGGCATGTAAAAACGTTGAGATCCATGAAATCTTTATGGTATATAAAAATTAAGTAGACCGAGCGTCTTCATTTACCGTATATGAAAAAAGAAAAAGAAAAAAGGTCATCACTGAATCTCATATTTTATATGATGTGTGTCTGAATGAAGGAGCGAAAGAACTGGCGTTTAAAGATCACAATATTTGTAATAATAAATCGAAAAATAAAAAAAACCGATCCTTACGGAGCAGATAAAGAATACTTTGCTAATTTCGTAAAACCCCAAACTATTTTCAAACGCTATCATTATAATGCTAATACCGGTACATGAATTAGGTAAAAAAATTTCGTAAGACAGTGCACTTCTTGGCACAATTTTTCGGGAATTTAATTTCATTAATAGCACTAAAACGAAATATTTAAAAAAAAAAAAAAAAAAAAAATTGAATAGTTTGGGAAAGTACAGAATTGGCTCGTTTCCCATCTTTTTATGGCAGAGCACAATATGTATAACAAAAACTTGAAAAACGACGTGAAAAAAAAGTATTCAAATAGTCACCGAGATAAAGTTCCTCAAAGCAGCACCGCCGATCAAAAACTGAGTCTGTAGTGTAAAGAGCAAACCAACAACTGTCGCACAATATAATGTAACGATATCGCAGATGATCTAAAATGAATGCGAGCGAAAAGCAAACAATTATTAAAAAAACAAAAACATAAAAAGAACCTACTGTACCGCATTGCTTGCTTGATTAATTCTGAAGTAATCTCGAAACAAACACTGAAGAAAATAGTAATGAGATTAGCATCATTCCATGATCCTGATTCCAAACTGGCAGAGACAGGAAACAGAATAGTCCTTGTTCTATGTAGGCCTACCTACGTACGCATGTACTGAACTCGCACAGTCATAATGATACGATAGTCCGCACAGAGAGAGAGAGAGAGAGAGAGAGAGATGTAAAACCTCGCCACAATCATGATTATGTACTAATAAGTATAAAAATAGTTGCCTAAAATTTTTTTTTGTTTCAAAATCAAAATGTATTTATTGATACTTTGTAACACGACTAATCAAGTGGACCAAAAAAAAAAATTATAATTTAATTTCAAAATCTAACTTTACTGCACACTTAAGCACCAGCTGAAACAGCACGAGTGATTTACTTTCTCTGAACACTAATAATGAGATGTGTCTGCGACAACCAGACTTAGGCGACTAAGAGATACGATCGACTAGATCCACTCGAAGAACACTTCAGAGCTGATGGTCAAAGTCTCATTGCTGACACAGAGGCAGCTGCGCGGATGTGTTGGAGAAGGTTCTTGTCACTGTGTCAGCCATCTGTGTCAGTCTGATCTAGATCTAGATCTAGGCGTGAGTTCATGATCAAAGATCTAACATGACATTGACAACAACGATGTCTTATCTCGCTTCAGCTGTTCGAAGTGTTCCAGTTATTGATGAGGGATAGAGTTATAGGTCAGGTAGATATAGAATCTTGACATCATTTGATACGACTCTAAGAAAGTAAAGTGCATGTATCTTAGGGTGAGAAAAGAGAACGAGAGAAAGTGCAAGAAAGGTGTGACATTGTTGTATAATATATATTTATAATATAAAAATATATTGAGAGAGAGAGAGAGAGAGAGAGAGAGAGAGAGAGAGAGAGAGAGAGAGAGAGAGAGAGAGAGAGAGAGAGAGAGAGAGAGAGAGATTTGTATTTGACACTGGCTCTCTATAATTTCATTACTGTCATAATACTTGGCTCTCACACATCGCGACCTTCAACCCCGAAAAAGGGCGACAACAATTTAAAAAACGCATCTTTGAGCAACCATACATAGTTCCGTCTCCCTTGACTTCCTCACAACAGGATAATTTCACATTTTTTTCCTACTTCTTTCCATTCTGAATTTTTTTTTTTTAATTCTTGCTTGGTTTTGAAAAATGAAAGGGACGTAATTATAGCATTAAAGTAAAGAGAAAATGTATCGAGTAAAATTCATTCCAAGCATTTGTGATCTCGGATGGGTTTCAACTTCGAATATATACTACCAGAATCAGGCTAAACATATCAAACACAAATAAATCAATCTCTCTCTCTCTCTCTCTCTCTCTCTCTCTCTCTCTCTCTCTCTCTCTCTCTCTCTCTCTCTCTCTCCCTCTCTCTCCCCACCAGGGCACTTAAATTTAAACTTAATGATAATGTGACCCATACACCACTTGTTATATAAATATAATGCATGAAAAAATTATGAACTTCAGGAGGAAAAAAGTGGTTAATGGTTTTTAATCTGGCTCCCTATTATCAATTATAAAATATATGTGGAGAATTTTGATATGAAGCTCCTAGGAAACTTATGAAGCGTATTCCATAAAACAGAGGTAGAGAGCCCACAACAGAGGGAGCTCAGTCTGTTGATGTTATTTCCCGCCCATATGCTGGTAACAATCTGATTACAAAGAAGGATAGACAAAAGACTGTGAGCTACTTCATACCCACAAAATATGGAAAATGAAACCATTGTGATTGTATATTATGGAGAATGAAGCCATCACGACTGTACATGTAACAAAAACCTTTTAGATCTATATGCATTCTGCTGAAAGCTGAGGGTTGATAATGGACAGCAAAATATTTGAGATGATGAGGCAAAGAAAGACAAGGAGAGAGAGAAAGAAAGACAGACAGAATGATAGAGATAGAGAGAGAGAGAGAGAGAGAGAGAGAGAGAGAGAGAGAGAGAGAGAGAGAGAGAGAGAGAGAGAGAGAGAGAGAGAGAGAGAGAGAGAGAGAGAGAGAAAGACTCAACTAGCATTATGTGAAAAATATGACAGTTAATTATATGCAGACTTTCCCTTAATCTAACACCTTTCATTTATAACAAATTGCGGTGACAAGGCTATCATCAGCAACCATGATCCGCGGCATGACTTAAGAAAATTATAATAAAAAAAAACGGAATAGTTAGAGTTCATGACATTAGGCATCTAGTGAAGGAAACATGTATCTACATGGAAAATGTCAGGTCCAACTTAACCTTGATTGTAAAATAAAGTTGCATTAAAAAACATTGTGAATGATGCATTTTAATTGAAGTAAAACAGATTTTTATCTAATCCTCAAAACAAGATGTCTAGAAAAAAACAAAAAATGGGGAGGTTAAAAAAAAAAGAAAAGAAATAACGCCATGGAAATAAAAAAAAATTCAGCAAAAGGATTTTCATCTAAAATGTCCCACAATTCTGATCCATGAGAAGGAGAGGCAAGTTGCAAGTATAATTTTAAATTTTCCTCCACTAACTTTCAAACTAACCTTAACTTACTGTCTTTACAATGGAGATATCTTAAATGTGGATTTTGGTATATGTGATCTTTCAAGGTCAATTAGATTGTGCAATAAATATAATTTAAGTCAATCGACAGTTTTAAGGTAATTTGAAGTAACATTTTGTATTTATTTTTAATGGGCACAAATGATCATTTACTTCATACTCATTTTTTTTTCTTTAAAGCATCGGATACAATGGAAACTATAGGATTTTTTTTTCTTAAATTTCTTCACCAGCAATCCATGTAATTTAAGTCCTTGAACATGTCATCTTGATTATAATTACAGTAACTTATACTAAATTAACAATAACAAAATACAACTCCTTTACATTTTCTCATTTGAATTAAAATTTTTCAACATTTCAAATTTAAAAACAATTTGCACATAGATTTAAATTGTTCTAAGTTGAAATAAAAAGGAAAAGGGGCTGCTGCAATGATACACCTAAAAAGTTCCTTTCAGACTTTCTTACCATAAATAATGTTATGAATACATTAAAAAAAAAGCATTTTAAATGAAACAGAATTATAATCTTTGGTAACGAAGCAAGTACATACAGCTAACAAACCTGTAAAGCAAGAATTTTCTTTTAAAAAATAATAACAATAATAAAATAAAAAAAGAAGAACCCAACCTGTCAAAGTGATGAATAACGTCCACAGAAATACTATAAAGCAGCAAGCAACACCGAAGAGACAATCTCCAACAAGTGCACACTCTGAGTAACAAAACAGAGGCACAACACCAAAAAGTCTCCTCAAAAGGGCGGCAAAAAAATAAAACAATGGGCCGCACTCATGGGGAGGAAACAAATCAAATCCAACAACAGGAGGCTGGAAGGTTACTGCTGATCAAAGAGAGAGAGAAACATTGAGTGAAAAACATGCATAACAATTTAATATATCTTATAAGTGGAAAAACCCACAAAGAAATTTGTCATTGTCACTGCACAAACTTCTACAATGTAAAACTTAGAAATGTCTTTTATTTTAGTTTGGACCATAGCAGACTTCTCAGGAAAACAGTTCCTTGTAATTGTGCCAAACACTAAAAATTTATAATGAAAGTCATAAAATTTGGTTACTTTTGAGCATAAAAATTGTTGATATTCATAGCAAATTAGGGAAGAATAACTTGTGGTGAAATGACCATGACAAAACGACACAAAGCAAGAAGACATATCATGATAAAAGCAATTTTTAATAAGAAAACACACATATTTGAAAGTATAATTTAAAAAACATTGTTGGAACATTGTGGGGAAAAAAATAAAAGCAATAACTTTTTAATTCAAGTATGCACGTAATCAGATGATGAAAACTGATAGTATCCAAAAGAAAGCAATTAAAGGAAAAGGATTTTTAATTGAAAAGAAAAAGCATATCTGAAACTAAAAAAATGAGGACCTATAAAAAATAAAATGGAATTATTCATTTCTGTTTCTCCCACAAAAAAAGCATTGTTTTAGGGCAATGAGGTTTGGAGGTATTCCAGTTTTTTTAGTGAGTAAAACATGTTTCACCATAAAATATTTCAACTCTACTGTTTATATTCTTTTTTCTTTTTTTTTAGAGAAGAAATGAGCTTCATATAAAAATTTTCATTTTCTACTTTTTATTACAAAAAAAAAAAAGGTCAATTTTACTTTGTTCTGTTGATTTTTTTGTGTGTTTTGTATCAGTAAAATATATTTTTGTGTAACTGAGTCCTTATTTCTTCATCCGAACATGTCATATACATATTTGTTTTTCCAATGCCATTCCATAAAAATTGTGAGATTATTTACATAAAGCTGTTAAGCTCCAAGGCACGACTAGGAGGAGTAACATGAAATACTTTTTGCCTTGATACCCTTCAGTTTTACTTTTTCTTTTTTTTTTATTAATTAATGTTTTTAAGAACATATTAAAACTTCCTTAACTTACTGCTTGAACATTTTACGGGGGTGTTTTTAATCTCTACATGAAAATTTTAAAATTCTTCTAATAAGCTGTGCCAACAAAAACAAAGAAGCACATATATGTATATATAATCAGTTGAGAGCAAAGTTTACTTTCAGTCGTTTCTTTCTTTAATTCATACTTCTCAAAGGAATTGACAATTTCAGAAATAATTTCATAATCCAGATGTCAGACACAGATCTATTTTAAATCATTTGTATTACTGCATAATGCATGCTTTAATTTATAAAGCATAATGTTAATAATGCACTGTATATATATATACACACACATTTCTTGGTAAAACACTGCAAATGACAGAAAAAAAAATACATTAAATAGCATCAAGACTGATGGTAGACACTTATTAAATACACAACCAGTTTTCCTCACCAAATCTGATATGTGAGCTTCCAGAATGATAAGTGTGTATCACAATAACAAAACATTGTATTACTGTCACACAAAGATTGAAAGAATAGTCCTCATTTAATATGTTTTGAAAAGAAGAAAAATAATTAACACTTAACAGTGAAAAAGGTAGAACAAATAAGAAGTGAAAAGATATTGAAATGTGACCCATAGAGAAATCTTACTTTTTCGTTTTATTTTGTCTGTCCCTTTTTTTTTTTAAATTTTAAACTCTTACACATAATAAAAAAAAATTTAACCTCCATAAGTTCTAACTTTAAATATTTGTCTTGCAACCAGCCCTGAATCAAACATATTATATTATTCAGAATTTTGGAGAACTCAGGTGCACATCCCCACTGATAAGCTCGGAAGAGAAAATTGTACTATTTGTATTTCATGAATGTGATTTATGAGCCATGAACTGAGATGAGAAAAAAAAAAAGACATGGTTGATTTCCTGTGTCCACCAGTATAATTCTAGATCTACATGGTAGGCCAGGTCAATTTGTTATTAGACTTAATTTTAAGATTGTGCACACAAAATGATTTGCTTCAGTACAGTATGCCTATTCTGAGATCACTTACTTTAAAAACTCGCACACAGCACAAAAGATTAGGTTCAAGTCAGTCAGCCTTATTGGCACCACACAGAAATAAGACTATCACTATGTATAAACCATAAATTCAGCGCTTGTTGTATTTAACTTCAGTTTTATCAAGGTTAGAATGAAAAACAAAACAAAAAAAAAAGAAAGAAAAAGACAAGTCAAACTAATAAAAACTTTAAAATGATTATAAATTGAGAAAGGCCTTGATTTCAATAAATTTAGCTAATGCTGAACATAGTCAGTGGTAAACTGAAATTGCCATTTGAAGCCTTTTAAACCTAATCGGCCTTAACTCATCTTGTTTTGCGATTACGATTTTTAAGTTCTACTACACAAATTTTTTAGTGATAAAGAACCAATAGCACCAGTTACTTTATCTGCAAAAAGCCTGAATAGTTTATGATTGTCAATTGTTTGGCATGCTTTTATCATCCAAATGACCTTTAAGTCAATGAGAGATCAGTATTCAACAAATTTTTTTTTTATTTTGGGAATAGGCTTAACTATTATAATCTACAAGTTTTTTACTTGCTAACTCCCACAGAAAATTGGCAGATATTCAATAATTTGAGGCCATATAAATCTGTCAGCTTTTCCCATAGGTTTGGCTTGGATTTAAATATATAACTAAAGGTTTGATTTATTTAATTATTTATAATTGAAATTCTAGAACTGTGTGGCAATCATCTTTAATAATCTTTTACATAGCGAATCAGCATCTATCATGTTTATTTATGACAAAATCAGTTTTACCGTTTTAAAAGTAACCAGTATGAGTGGTGTTTGATAAAACTAGAAGTTTGGTCATATATATCAATCTTAGATGGCCATATATTTCAATTATTTGCTTGAGTTTTGGAAGGAAAATAAACAGACACACAAAAATTTCCATCTCAAGAAATCAAACCAGTAAAAATGTTGAGAAAGTAATTTAGGATGAAAACAAAATGTAGGCCTACTGAGTCTAGAGTCTAAATCTATGTCTACATCCTAGATCCGTAGGGTCAGTAGTCTACAGAGTAAGTTGTAAAAATAAAAAAAAAATAGTTGACTTAGATGAGAACTGCAACACACTCAATGATCGTTAATCATGTGTTCTGCCTGTAAACTGATTATTTAAAATTAATTTCATTAAGACTGCAGTTTATTATTTTAGTAAAATATTGTAGATCTACAGATCCAGTTGCTATTTTGTAACTGTCTGAATGTTAACTGTTGCAATGTTAACCTAGAAAACGAATTTGAATTTTTAATCGCTGAAACATGATGTTTCATGCTTTATTTTCTTTGTCAAATAGAAAATACAGAGGCGTTTGTTAGTAATTTGACTATTTGTTACATTTTGTAATGATACAACCATGAGCTAGATTATTCCTTGTCTTACACTCTTATTATTTGTTTCTCCCTGTCTGATTGTCTGTATCTCTCATGCACCCGCACACGCACAAACACCTAGTCTCATGTTTTCCATAAAATACAAGTGTTACATATTTTTGTTGGGAAACAGTTCTAAAAGTACTTCACCAATGGTTTTAACTTTTGAAACCTGTTTCGAATTTAGATGCATTTGACAAATTAGCTTGGAATCCAGCTAGCTGCTGTGAATCTAGAAGATCTATTTCTTGAGTTTAAAAAAAAATTAGAGATCTTATGAAAAGACTAGAAAGAAGGCCTTCTAGAGTAGTTCTAGACTCTATCTAGAAATCCAGAAGTTTAGATTTCTGTCACAAATTCCAACATCTAGATCTGGATTCCTTGACTTACAATTTAGCCTTGGTCTCTATTTTACATTCGAGATCGAAACATAAAAATTACAATCGAATATTTGGGAACATGACATGCTTACATTTATGATTATTCTTCTCTTACCAGAACAGACTTTCTGCCTTTGGTCGTCCTTCCGAATCCTCTCAAAGTGTGTTTCAATTCAGAGACGGTCAGGCTTTCCAATTTTTTGTGCGAATAATTCTTGTCATGTTTTTCAGAAGGCATTGTCTATATGATAAGGCAGTTTCATTGAATTTTATCCTAATTTTCAAGATAAAGGTCTAGATCTAGATCTAGAATCTATGTCGCTGTCACTAGTGTTAGTATAGTGTAGACACAATCAATCCACGACGATAGTCAACCTTGAGTTGTGGGCCGTGGATCAACCCCGATGAGTACCGGCAGTCAGAATCGATAGTAGACCATCATTATCGCCCTGCCATTAAACCTATTTGATGTTTTTTTGGTTTACTATGCTTTATGCATGAATTTTATTTAATTCTTGATTTCTTCTTGACTATTGTTTGTTTGGTTACCTTTCTTCACACACACACACACACACACACACATATATATATATATATATATATATTCCAGTCACTTATTTTACATGGTATCTACTATAAGTTGCATGTTATCTTTTAATCCTGAAAATTGAACCAGTACATTCAGATAAATTACTTTAAATGTTTTCTTTTACTCTTTCATTTTCACCATAACAACACAGAAAAATTTTAATTTCGAAATGATGGCTGAGGAAGGTACAAGAAATGAGCCATGGTGAATTTTTTAAAATCAAATCTGTCAAAATTTTTGAATTTATTTTATCAGAGTTTATAAATTTTAGGCAGTCATTCATGGAGCAAGCTGCCAACTTTTAAACGATCTTTCCGTCATATTTATGCAAAGATTATTATATTTAAAAGAGAGATTCGTAAAAATGTAAAATAAAAATATTATCTAATTTCATCAATTAAAAAGTGAAGTGTTTATATATATATATATATATATATATATATATATATATATATATATATATATATATATATTATGGAGTCGAAGAGATAATAGTAAAAGAATCAGTGTAAGTACTAAGTTATGATATCTGCTTTTTTCTTCTCCTTTATTTCTCTCTTCCCAGATATAAGCTACTCAAATCCAGTAATTGCATGCAGTGATTGAGTCTATGCTGTATCTACAATTTGTAGCATGTTATGTTTGATTTTTGAGATGGATTATTTCGAAAACTTTACATGAGTCTTCCATTTTTTCCAGTTTTACCTTTGCCATACTAAAATTTTTTAAATTAGAAAATACAGACCAAGGAACGTACCAGAACTGATTTAATATAAACTGTTGAGCATAATGTAAATTTATCAAAGTTAAAAAATGTTCAGTCAGTTGTACACTTTCATGATCATGATGTTCAAGCCACAGCTTAAAATTGTTCCTTAGATTCAGTATTACATGTTTTTTATATTGAACAGAGCATAAAGTGAACTATTATTTTAACTGCAGCTATGAGTAAAGTTTGAAACTGTGGTGATGCACTTATTTAAAACATTTGAATTCTTATTCCTTATGGGGAAGGAAATTTTGTCCCCATACTGGACCTACATTTTTATTTTCTGATGCCAGCGGTATGAAACTTGAAACGCAAGATTGAGTTTTTGATACAAGAATTTTTTTTTAAATGATCATCTTGGTATTTCCTCGTAATAATTTTGGTTGATATTTTCTTGAGATTCCTTCACTTTTTTGCTCCCTGCATTTTTCATGAAAAGAAAAGAAAAAAAAAGAACAAATAATTTACCAATCCAAGATGTGGGCAATTTGCACGGATATGAAATTTATCCAAATCGCTAGTAATATTGATGTAACGACATTGAGGTCTTGACAAAAAATGGGCGTCCTAAACTTGCCTGACGGCGCGGGACTCGAACATGAAAAAAGTCTTCTATTATTTCATATTTTTAAACAGGCGCTTCTATCTATCTATCTATCTATCTATCTATCTATCTATCTATCTATCTATCTATCTATCTATCTATCTATCTATCTATCTATCTATCTATCTATCTATCTATCTATAAATCTGACCAACTCTGTATTTATCTATGTATCTATCTATTTATGTAAGTATAATGTATGTATGTATGTATGTATGTATGTATGTATGTATGTATGTATGTATGTATGTATGTATGTATGTATGTATGTATGTATGTATGTATGTATGTATGTATGTATGTATGTATGTATGTATGTATGTATGTATGTCGGGATGGATGGATGGCTACATGGGTAGATGGATGGATGGATAGATGTATCTGTGGGTGTATGTATGTATGTATGTATGTATGTATGTATGTATGTATGTATGTATGTATGTATGTATGTATGTATGTATGTATGTATGTATGTATGTATGTATGTATGTATGTATGTATGTATGTATGTATGTATGTATGTATGTTTCTATTGATCTATAAATTTATATAAATCCAGAATTCGATCAGTATCCTCCCATTGTTACTTATCCGGGAGAAAGCTATCGACTTCAAGTCAACTCTTTCTTTACATCTTTATAATTTCATTTAACTAAAAAGAAAAAAAATCCTCTTTGTGATCGAAAAAAATTACCTTTTTTATCAATTAGAAATTATCTCAGCTTAGAAACGAAGTCTTGTATTGATAGATGCGTAGAGAACTTTATAAATAGTTATACCAAAAGCAGTACCGTAACCTACGATCATATAAAACATACTTTTGTCTTTAATAAATCTGTCATAACTCTTTTATTTCCTGGGTTTTCTCACTTTTTTTTAACAATTCCAAACCCACATATAAGATTACTAATAGAAGGAGGTAAAAGCAATGAAAAGAAAATCTACTTCAGGAAACTTCAGGCTTAGTAGTAGTAGTAGTAGTAGTAGTAGTAGTAGTAGTAGTAGTAGTAGTAGTAGTAGTAGTAGTAGTAGTAGTAGTAGTAGTAGTAGTAGTAGTAGTGGTAGTGGTAGTAGTAGTAGTAGTAGTAGTAGTAGTAGTAGTAGTAGTAGTAGTAGTGATGCTAGTAGTAGTAGTAGTAGTAGTAGTAGTAGTAGTAGTAGTAGTATTAGTAGTAGTAGTAGTAGTAGTAGTAGTAGTAGTAGTAGTAGTAGTAGTAGTAGTAGTAGTAGTAGAAGAAGAAGAAGAAGAAGTAGTAGCAGTAGTAGAAGTAGGCCAAGTAATAGCAGCAGCAGCAGCAGCAGCAGCAGCAGTAGTAGTAGTAGTAGTAGTAGTAGTAGTAGTAGTAGTAGTAGTAGTAGTAGTAGTAGTAGTAGTAGTAGTAGTAGAAGAAGAAGAAGAAGAAGAAGAAGAAGAACCAATGGATGCCATCTTGAAAGTTGTGGTTAAGAATCTTAGGGTAGGCCTAGTGCCAATCTTATCATAATTTGAACTTAATTCAGAGGATCTCGAATACTTTTCTTAGATAAAAAGGAAACTTTCCCAACGTTTATATTGTATTTAAAAAACATTTTTGCCTTAGTTGTAAAAGATTAAATAGTGAAATTTTTGCCCTTTCGTGTCATATCTAGAGAGCGACATCGATACGTACCGCGATGACAGTATCGAATATGGCCGGGAACGCCAAGGCAGTTTTTTTTTTTTTAAAAGACGAAGTGCATATAATTATTATATGTTGTGTATATTAGGCACGATACGATATTACATTTTGAAGAGAATAAACTGTGGAGAAAATCCATTAAAATACTAAAGAACTGAAAGAATACAGCAAAGGAACATAAATAGACAATGGCAAAATAGTATCTTGGAATAGCAATATTAAACACCAGAAATCTTAATGTGTTACTTTCTCTTTGTTCATCTTAAAAAAAAAATGAAAGTGGAATTGCTCTTTCAAAATACAAATTTTCAGGACAACAGCCTGTTTTTCCTCCACAATCACATATTTAATTTACAAAACAAACCCTCGTCCAATAATGTTAAATCCAGATAAATTAAGGGAACACACACACATATATGTACTTGTGAATGGCTTGTGTTTTGGTAAGGACAGCTGGATTAAATGTTGATTGTCCATAATACCATAAGGACAGAGAACAACAAAAAATGTTCCTTGGGTCATCGGAATGGCATACTACATAAAACAAATCGTTGAAAACCTGGCACGTGTCTCCTCCTACTTGAACACATTTCTGTCACAATAACATTATAAATAGCAGTTGTAATCAATTTTCTTATTATTTTTATCGCTCAAGCCCATAAATTTTGTGGATCTTCATAACTGTTTGCCAAGATCAAAACTTCATTAATTAATCAAACCAATTTAATCATGGCTCTTCAATAAATCAATTGGATGTTTTTTTATTTGAAATGTCCTAAATGAAACAAAAAGTCTTAGAAGCCTGATGTGAATATACCTTGATTCCCTACTTAGTCTTTTTTTTTTTATTTTTTTTTATTTCATTTCTGATACCTATAAAAATACATGTTATTAAGTTATTGAAATACCATGATCAACTTGAAGTTATTTATATCATTTTGCATCCCTGGTACATATGGTGCTGTATCTCTAGTGCATTATTTAAACATTTCCACTAGATTCTTTGAGAAACCTAGGCCATGAGACAAAATCCATCGTCACCGCATTGTTACTAAAATAACCACACATTAAGGAATAACGTGTCCTCATTAACCTGTGAAAATAACTAAACCCACTTCCATTAGTGCAGTCTCGAATATTAGTGTCGACTGAAATTTTTTTCACACCTTAAAGATAATAAATTTAGATTTACACGTATAAATTAAAAAGATCTAAATATGTTTGTTCATGATCGATACAAATTTGAGGGCATCTTCATCTAGATCTATTCTGTTATACGGTCATGGAAGCGTTAGCTTTTCAAGAAGTATAAAAACATGGCGACCTCCATCCAAAGTTTTGTCCTTGCACTCTCACGAAACAGCATTACAAGCTCACAACACTTAGCAAGAAAATTTGCAGGCTTTAAATTGAATCAAGGACACATCAGAAGTGTAAGAAAAACTAGATCTAGATTGACACTCATCAAAATTCTGATCAACTTCGGCACAAATAATTCGTTTACTGCTGCTTTTGGATCTCTAGATTAGATCCAGATTAAGGGATTAGTAAGAAGACTTTCAGCCATCTAGATTAAATCTAGGTCTAGTGTTGCCTTTGATATTTTCATGTTATATCATTTTGCTTATTAAGTCCTAGAAGAAGATGATCAAGATTCCTCAAATCTTAGATTTAAATTATACTATATAGAGATCTGCGGTGATTATGCTAATCCATCAATTAGGATGGGTAAATTTGCAGATATCTGCCCATCTCATTATAAGCTTCACAATTGAAAATTTCTCGAAGAATTTGATGCACTGAAAACGAATATGAAGGTTTTATAGGTCTATACTATACTTTTTAAGATATTATTTAAAGCATTTTTGTGTTGCCCTAAAATCCCATTAAACTACAAGTCTTACCTTGCTGCGGATCTTCTAGATCTGTGTCTTCACTTTCGGAATTGGAAAGTAGTGCCCCCAGTTCTGGAATTCTGGGACTGCGGTAGGTAGAGGATAGCTTCCTGGATCAAGAATAAGTGGAGCAGGCTAGGACATTCAACTGAAGTAGGCAAAACTCCGTCCTCACACAAGAAAGTTAAAGAAGCTTCGTCCTTGAAAAATGTAGCAATTGCAGAATAATAATCAGATGCACGGTCAAAACACGCAGCCACAACATTTAAAATCACATTATTACGTTATTAAAAGAAATGAAATGTAGAAAACAATAATCCAAACGAAATATAGAGTAGAATAATCCCTGTGAGTGAATTCAAATAACGTCTGCGGATCTTAAATTTACTCAAGTTGAACTAATTAGTATGCAAAAATGTAGGATTGGAATAAAGAACTGGGACAAACATTTAAGGAAATAGTGCAACACAATGCTTATATCTTGAAAAGTATGTATTTGTAACAAATAAAACCTTCATATTCATGTTCAGCATATCAAATTCATCAAGTAAAATACTATTTTAAAGCTTAAAGTGAGTTGGGTTGATAACTGCAATAATATTGTAGGATGCAGGATGTCTATGATAAGCAGGACGATGACGTCATAATGTCATTTCTCTATGTGCTGGTGGGCTTGACTGCAGCCTCATAAAGAGCTGGATCCTGCTTGAAAAAAACTGAGTCTTGCCATCAGTACAGCTTGCTTATTAGAGGCTTGCAAACAGGCTTGTGGTTGCTGTGTCATCAAATACTGCAACATGGACCTTGATACAGGAGTTTAAGGGACCGTAGAAACAGTCAGATAATTTAGAATTTAAGGTAGATAAAATAGATGTTTGCTCTGAGAGTTTGGAAGGGAGGTTTGCTATAAATACATGTGGGCAATCCGTGGAGATTAACTAGGGTAAATTTGCAGATATCAGCCAGACTGCTATGTAGAATTATTCCTGGTCTTTTAGTGTTTCTTTAGCCTAGATTGATGCATTTTTGGTTGTGAAACTTGCAGTGATTACAGTGGAAACCTCAAAGACCAAAGTCTGATTATTCGAATTTCTCATAAACCGAATTTTGCAAGATGATAGTTTTTTTTTTCTCTTTGGCTTTGTTAGAATCGAACCCGTATTTCGAAGTATTTCTAATTTGGTTCTCTTAATTCGAAGTCGATACCACCTCATAAGGCATCACAAAAGTGCTACATGCATCTCTCAAGCAGCAAGCAATGCTAATCACTGCCCAAGAAAGGCTGATCAGTGCGCTACCAAATCAAGAAGGGAGCGGATGCATTAACAATTAAGTTCCAGAAGCAAATTCTGTAGTGATATGGGTAGCAACGTGGGACGGGGGAAGGGGAGGGTTGCTCGTTGCAGGCTCAATACACACTCACTCAATGAGTCTTGAGTCTGTTATACCCATTTTTGTAATTCGAATACTCTTAATTCGAAGATTTAATCCATTCCCATACAATTCGAATTATGAGGTTTCCACTGTACGTAATTAGTAAAGTATTCAACAACTGAATGGAATTAATTGTGACAAATGACACATCTAGATCTATGTCCTCATTTTCGGAATCACAAAGTAGTGCCCCCTGTTTCGGAATTTTGAGCATGAGCTGGGACTGCGGTGGCTAGAGGCTAGTTGCTCAGGTCAAGAATAAGTGGAGAAGGCAAAAGCACAAGCTAATTGGTATACATGACTGGGACAAACATCAGGAAATAGTGCAACACAAAAATGCTTAGATACCTTGAGAAGTATTTATTTGCGATAAATAAAACCTTCATATTCGAGTTTAGTGTATGAAACTCATTAAGAACCATGCAATTTTGAAGCATAGAGGGGTCTGCAAAGATCAATATCCCCTTGCCTGTTTCCATCACCGGATAATAAATGTTTTGGGTGTGGGGGATGATTTTTGAGTGGAATGTCCTGATAAGCCACTTGCCACTATCAAAGAACGAGGGGGTTTTGAGTCACTGGCGTTTCCGTATCCTGTCTCTCAGCTCTGTGGACAGGGTGTGCAGGGTGTCATGGTTTGTAGCAAGGACAGTGGATTTAGACCCAAAAGAGTATTAAGGGATGACAGCTAATTTGGGCTTAAGTTGAAAGGAGACAGTCCATCCAAACGTGAAATTATCTTAAGAATTTCAGATACAGGTAAAGGGCTAGGGTCAACTACAGAAGATGGAATTTTGCGCTAAAATTGGTCCTATCCCAATATGAAAATAAATGATAAAATTATTTTTAACCAATAAGGTAAAATTAGTTGTATTGGTATAGAGCTGGTCGGTACTATGATAATAGAGACTGCTAAATTTTCTGTTAACGAGAAAGATCGCCATTCAAAATTAATATGCTTAATGAAAATTTGATGGTGGGTTACTATTTAGTGAAATCCATGATGAGATTAAAAGAGATTGGTGCAAATAGTTAACAGTTAATCTATCTTTGTACAATGTACTTTGTTTAGGTTTGGCTTTAGTTTGGTCCCTAAACTAGTTCTACCAACTGCCTTTATTTCCAGCAGGCATCCTGGACAAATATCTTCAAAGGTAAAAAGGATAGTGATGAACAGATTCAAGCCACCGAGACAGAAGTCGCGATTCGAAAGTTGAGGGGAAGTGATGGACCAACGACAGTTTCCAGGCTAGCTTCGTTGAAAAAGAAAACGTACTACATTAATATCTCTATGTCTTTTGTTTTTTGTTTTTTTATTTAACCTGAAAATTAATTTTCCTTACTCATGTATGTACAATGTTGTCTATTATGATAATGAAATTCATGGACTTTTAGAGAAAGCATTTTCAGAACAATACAGTACACCTCGAATCCAGCGAACTTGGATTCAAAGAACACTTTGCAGTCAACAAAGAAAAATCCCTGATTTTCCCCCTTCGTTCACTCTCTTAAAATATCTTGAATCAAACGAACTAATCTCAGACCCATCCTCAGGTTTAATGAACCACAAGTGTTGGTAAACCCACTATGGAATCCTTTTCTCAATCAAAAGCCAAAGGCCTGCTGTCAGATGACAAGAAATACTTGCAGTGTATTAGGACACTCAGTGTATAGGCTACATTAGGCCATATAATGTGAAGTGTAGGTTACAAATATACTAAGTGTATGGTGGAACAAAGTATTGACACGCAGGGAGGAAATAATGAAAAAAGAGGAGGCATGGGGTGGTAGCTGATGCATGGGGAGAACATGATACAGGATCAAGAGCCAAAGCAGCGGTAACTTGGACATTGGGTGGGAAAGGTAAAGAGTGGCTGTACAGACAAGTGATTAAAAAAAAACAGGAAGATAAACATGTGGTTGACACTAATTTCATTTTGATTGGTTCCTTCCCTTGAAATGCCTTATGACATGGCTCCAACAAACCTTGCTTTCAACAAATATTGAAAAATGAGCAAATTAGTTTGTTGAGTCTAAGGTGTAGGCCTATGTATAAAAATTTGTAAAGACAATGTGTATTACTATCAAGATAATCTAAGCCCTTTTGTAGTCCCTAAAAGCAAAGAGCCAGTAACTACAATCAACATTGAGAAAAAGAGATGTTGCGCATTTTTTTTTTTCTTCACCCTTGGAAGTTATAGTGAATCAAAGGTCCAAAAACTGTAATCGCAGAAAGCTTTTTTAAGAATACCCATTTGCAGAGGGGCTTCTTGTCATTTGAGATGAGCTTAAAAAGGCAGTTTGTATCGAATTGTAGAAAAGAAATTTGGTGCTCAATCTTTTGTATTGACATGTATATATTTAAGTATGAATAAAACATTATGATTGTATAATATGTGATAAGTTGTCATTATAAGTTAAAAATTATAAAATGGTTTATACGGTACTCGCTTTTTAAGCTTATCAAGTTTTTCAGATTGTGTGCCAGTGCAAGATATACCAGAAAATGTAAATTTGAGATCACCATTTGGTGCAATGAAAGAATTTCCTAGCATTGAAATATTGTGTACCACCTGTGATGTTCCCAAGTTCGTTTGCTTTACACAGAAGTTGTATAATTTTATTTATGTAGATCAATGTTGTAAATATGAACTTTTATGATTTATTTCGTAGCAGATAAAAAAAATATTTTTTTACCTCCTGTATTCTCACAGAGGAGTGATCTCAGTTCGAGGGTATTCGCCTCCACCTGACGTAGAGGAAAAAATAATGAGCACAGCCTCAGATGTCTTAGCCAAGCAGGTTGATTCCTCGACAGAACTGAATGACAGATTGCTCAAGTTTAAAGTGAGTAAAACTAGCTTTAAAAAAAAATACAGCTTAAACCAAGGAAATTTAAACAAAAAGAAGACAAAAGCATATTTCACAGAATTTTTTTTAACAAAAAAAAAAAAACCTTGAACATTGATATATTAGGCATTGCTGTATTTATGCATTGACAGTCAGCTGGGTGCTCTACTTTCTACCAAGTCACTGATACTAACATATGAAATCCTGTATAAAAAGAATTTATATATTTTGCTATTGCCAACAAGGAATCTATTATTGCTACTTCACATTCTGCTAAATCATTGATTCTATCAAACATGAATGATTTACAATGTATTATTTCTAATAGTCTAAGAAAAATTTACTACAATTCTTTCTACTACCTATCTCTCATGCATACAGCTGCATGAATTGATAATTATGCATTTTTCCGTTGCATTCATTGACAGGTCCTGACAAGGCTGATGGAAGAGCTGGATCATCCAATTCCAAACACAGAGCTTAGCACGATGGACACTATTACAGATGTTGTAAATTTTTTCTCTACACCAGTCGTTGATCGATCTGCTTATGAAGACTTGTCAAAGTTGAACCTTCCGAGGAATCTTCACATTCAGATGGAGCCAGTTAGATTTGACCCCGAAACAGATACTTTTTTTGATGGGCAGACAGCATTTCCAGGCCGCCCTACAGTAGTGACCAGTTTGAAATATCGCAGGAAGTACAAGGGCCACTCTGGAGAGTCTCGGAACCAGCGGAGTATCACCGAGTTTGAGAGGCAAAAAGATGTGGAGGCTGATAGAGAGAGGCTAAGATGGAAAAGATTGCCCAGTGAAGGGGAGTGAATGAATGGTGCTTGCAGTAGCCATAGAGTGAAAGAGAAGAAAGAAAAAAAAAGAGGACTAGCATGTCCCTGTGTCGGATTCAGTTTGGAATTTCGATATTGCTCCATACGTGTAATTTTTTTGTTTGATTTCAAGAAAAATTGAAAGAAATTCTATTCAATTCGAGTTGAGTAAATCAGAGTATAAAAAGCATAAATTACATTTTATGTACAGAATGTGTTTCGGCATGTAAATGAGATTGGGAACATAATAGACTTAAATCTGTACATGAAGAAAAAGTAATTAGATCTTGGTTTTAGAACATAAGGCAAACTTTTTTGACTATATCAACCAATATTATTTTGCATTTTGTTTTATTTTTATCCTACTACATGTAATACAACAGGTTCCGAACTCCCTTTGTTCATGTTACTTCATTTATTATGTTTGTTATAAGATATAAGCGGGTGGGGCTTATGATCACAATTTCAGCTCAAGCTACGTCAAATCTTCTTTGCAGCAAGTTTTATAAATTTTTTTTGTGGGCCAAAAGCAATTATTTGATGGTTATTAGATGTAGATTTTGTGCAAAAATGTTTTTTTTGAAACACAATGACTAAGGTTGCTGCGGTATATTAAAGAAAAAAAGAAACTCTCCAAGTGGTAGCAATATTGACTTCAAATTAAGAGAGGCCAACCCACGGAATCTTTTCAAATTTTAGATTAAGATATAGTGAAACCATGAAGGGAAAAAAATTACATTTTTACCATCTCAATAAATGTGATATTCAAACTATTATGTTATGATTTTTATAGCTTCGCTTTAATCTTAAAATGGGGAAAATTGGAAGAAGGCTTTGCAACTTTTAAAATCTAAAGTGAGTAGAGAGAGAAACTTTAATGGTAATGGTACTGGAAATCAAGGGCAGGACTAGCAAATTTGATGAATGCAAGACTATTTCTGTACAGTAGACTGATTTGAAATAATTATAAAGGTGGATAGAATCGCAAAAGCAATTGTAACTCGGAAATGGGAGTGAAAAGGATACTTTATGTGAGTGACAACCCAAAATATGAACAAAAAAAGAAGAAAATATTACATTGAAATGTTAATGATGATGATGGCTATGATAAAACAGTTTAAAAAGCATCGTAAAGAAAACTGTGATTTTTTTTTTTATATTTTATACGAATTTAAGGTATCCCTACGATGATTGATGGTGGTGATGTTGATCATGAAGATGACGATGTTGTTTGTGGTGGTATGATGGTTGTGATTGAATTTTTCTACATGTGGTTTTGTATAAATGCAGAGGTAAAAAAAGATTGGTCTCGAGATATGAGAGAAGATGTATCAAAGTTGGCTGAAGCCAAACTTGTTGCAGTCCAGGCTTGACCTCGCGACATTGTCCATATTAATTATTATTATTATTAAGCTCTATCTTACTTGATACAAATCATTTTTTTTTTATATTTTTTTTATTATGTTATTGCCATCTAGCAGTGGACTTGCGTTTTGATTAGTTATCAAATTTTTCAAAATTAAATATTTGAATGGAACAAATGCAAATTTTTTTTTATGTACACGTACTTATATTTTTTAAATATTTCATTTCAAAACTAGCAAAGAATAGGTGAGTTCAAGAGATATTTGAAACATTACCTTTGTTACATTGTACAAGGCTGGTACTCCATTATACCATCTGCCTATTTAGATAAAGACTTATCAGTAGGAACAAGCATAGATAGATGCTTCAATCACAGGATCAAAACTGCTATTCTTGAAGTAGGGTTGCACCTGAATCGTTGTTTGCTTTTGCATTTTTATGTAAAATAATTACATGTATGCCTAAAAAACATTACATTCTCCTGCTTCCTGTTTATATATAACAAATGTGCAATAATTCTAAAAGTAAAAGGAAGGCATTGGGGCGTATTTTCATTGAAAGGGCTGATGATCTAAATCTGCTTTTAGCTATAGTAAATAAAATATGCATTTTCCAACAGCAATCAACTAATATTAAATCAAACAGGAAAAAAAGCTCCTAAGGTAATGGTACTTGGAGCTGTAACAGTAACAATACATACACACACACACACACATATATATATATATATATATATATATATATATATATATATATATATATATATATATATATATATATATATAATATGGAAATGTATAATGATAGTTATGCTTTTTTTTAACTTTTACTTTTTCTCCATTCATTGAAAAAAAAAAAAACACTCTGCATTTCATGAAAATAGACTTATTTTTTTATTTTATATTCCTTTTTTGAACACTCAATTTTTTTTTCTCTTTATGGACACGAATGGGAGCAACAGATAATATTAAATAATTTTTGTTAATAAACATCATCAGTATTTTTAACGAAATAACATAAAGTGAAAGTTTGCAGCTTCCCATTGAGATCGAGGCGTTGCGTGTAAACTGACAACAAATAACATGTTATTACACAGACAGGATGAGACGACTGCTCGGAAAGTTCGACAGGAAGACACCCGAGTAAACGTCTAAAACAGACGAGTGGAAGATAAACAGCCTGAGAGTTGGTGTGATAATTCAGCATCTAAGGCTAATTGAGAAAAAAATTATTAAGACATTTTTTTAAAATCTTCCCGTTGAAACTTAAGTTATGAAATAAATATGATTTTTGGCTTTGGGTAATTGGAAAAGACGAGGTCAGTTGCCGGTAAAATTACATGTACATCGGTTTGGATTGAGGCAATGAATGTTGTATTTGTGCCTCCTTGCTATACGAGCTTGCGTAAACTTCCCTACCGTCTGAAGGTAAGTTTATGCGTCTCTCTCTCTCTCTCTCTCTCTCTCTCTCTCTCTCTCTCTCTCTCTCTCTCTCTCTCTCTCTCTCTCTCTCTCTCTCTCTCTCTCTCTCTCTCTCTCTCTCTCTCTCTCTCTCTCTCTCTCTCATCTCTATCATACTGAAAGAATTTTTAAAATCAATTCACTTTTTCATCTCCGTCAAATCTGGCTGCACTTAAATGTACGCTGAAAAAAATATCGACAAAACTCCCCCCATCATTTTAGCTTATGAAAATAAAATGAAGAACGTATACAATCAAGAGAAGACCATCTAAGCCCAAGGCCCAAACTACAGGACATGACTTGAGAAAGCAGCTAGTGGTCAACCGCTGTTATTAACACCTAAAACAACAATTTTTTTTCGAACAGCTACGGCAGACTGTAAGTTGTAACACTTCTCGACCTGATACAAGACATAATCTCGAACCTGCACAAACTAGCTAGATGCTGAGTAGGAGTGGAGATCAATTACAAAACAGAGTCATTAGAATTTCAAACAGACCCCGATATTCAATAATGTGGATTCCAAGTAGGTTTATTTATGTGGACTCCACATTGACATATTTTTGTGGCTTCTGTATGGACAGATTGTTTGGAATCAAGAGCTTACCATTATTTGAGAGTGATTACTTCATACTACTGATAACGCTTTCAACACCTTAGTCTTTATGTTCCGTGAACACTTCCCTTCTTTCTGTCTTTACTGTCTGTTTGTCTGTCTGGCTATCTGTCTGTCTGTCTGTCTCTCTCTCTCTCTCTTTCTGTGTCTGTCTGTCTGTCTGTCTGGCTATCTGTCTCTCTCTCTCTCTCTCTCTCTCTCTCTCTCTCTCTCTCTCTCTCTCTCTCTCTCTCTCTTTCTGTGTCTGTCTGTCTCTCTGTCTGTCTGTTTCTCTCTTTCTCTCCCCTCGTTTTACTCAACCTGCCATTAAAAATGCAGGTTACCATTATATCAACATGCTAACCGAAGCCTTTGAATTGATAATACTTGACCTATTCTGATATGATCAGCGCATACAAACCTGCTACAAAAAAAACCTCTACTATTTTTTTTATTTATACAAAGTACTTTTAACTTACACAATCATTCTGTCTGAAAACAATCTTCTATTATTAATAGAATTAATCGAAAAAAGCTATGTTCAATAATAAAACTTTCGTGAAGACAAAATGCAAGAGTAGTTATAAAAACAAATTCTTTTGACTTAATGTCCTATCGTTCTTTCTATTACTCTTTAACTCTTTCAGCTCTTTTATGTTATTCCTGTTCAGGTTCTTTTCCCCGTCTTTTAACAGTGAACTTTACAGTTCAGGTTGTAAAAAAATTAGTAACATGAAGTGAGAGGGGAAAAAACAAATACATTTGTCAATTTATTCGAATTGCGCCATAGAAATCGTGGACTTTCAGTATGTTCAATCTTTTCAGTATTTCCACAATGAATTGTGTCATTGACACCAAGTAAATAAAAAATTTCTCTTATTAAAAATGGGGAAAAATACGAAAAGCTTTTGTTTTTCATCACAATCATGCAAACTTTGGAACGGTATTCTTCTCATTTCTGTGTAAACATGATTAACGAATAAAGCGACTTTATAAAAAAAAAAAAATCGTGATTCGGCCTTGTCAGTGTGCATGTAATGCAATGAAGCGCAATTCTGCTGGTCCACCTATCATCAAATAATCATGAGATCAGGGCAGCAATATGGAGCATAAAATTAGGCAAAGCAACTGGCCCAGACAATAAATCAGTGGAACTTTTGAAAGCTCAGAAATATTATGAAATTAATAAAATCGCAACATTACTCAACGAAATCTATATCACAGAACAGATTACACTAGACATATCAAAATCTATATTCATACACTGCCAAAGAAACCAGAGGCAATAGAGACTCAATTACATAGAACGATCAGTCTTATGAATCAGATCACCAAAATACTTTTAAGAACCATGGTGCAAGTCAGAAACAAAATAAACAGGAAAAAAGTAGAGGAATAATGGTAAGTGCTTCATTGCCTGCACCTATTTGACTGAGGGGGACATGATGAGATAATAACTCAACTAACACAGTTAAAGAGAGATGGAAAAGATCTATGAGTAATCAAAAAGATTTGATATGAGTAAATAGCAGCAATGTGAGGTCATGAAGAAATCACTCAATTCATGAAATAAAGCGTGATGCCAGACAAGGATATGATCTGTCCCAAGATCTTTTCTCTATCTAGAGTAAAATGATTATGCAAAATCTAGTAGAAGATATCCAGGAATTGGAGTAGGAGGGCACAAAGTCAACAACTTGCGTTTCGCTGATGTAACTGTATTAATTGCAGAAAATAAAGAAGACTAACAAGAATTATTCGAAACTGTTGAAGAAGAAAGGAGAAAGGAAGTGAACAAATTGAACAGCAAAAAGACAGAAGTAATGGTCGTCAGTCGAAATAATGAGTGTTCACAAATCAACATATTTATCTACGGGAATAATCTCAAGCAAAGGGATCAAGTCAAATACTTGGGTACTACAATATTAAGAGACAACACTGAAATTGCATCTAGAATAGCGCAAGCAAGTGTATGTACAAACATATAATAACATCTCCATTCAAAAAAGAAGAAGAGCCTTGGAGTGCTATATTGAACCCATTCTGATGTATGAATGCGAGGCCTGGAGAATTTTTAAATAGTAATAAACGAAACTTGAGGTAAAAAAAAAATTGGTTCCTTTGGAGAATGTTACGAATCTCATTGACTGCAAAGAAATCAAACGAAATAGTGTTACGAGAAGCCGACACAACAAGATCATTCATAAATAGAATACATAAATGCCAAGCAATCTTTTTTGGCCATGTGATGAGAAGAGAGAAACTAATACATCTTGTGACATCTGGAATGATTGAATGTTTATCCCCGTCCCACATTAACATCCGCATATTATCTGACGCCAGATCTCTTGATCAAGTTTATTCAGTAGGATCTAGATCTGGACGTCCCAACCACACAATCGTAACTACAAGCAACCAAAGATTCTCCTACCGACAATGTTACTCTGCACTTCAGCACATTTGATTTGGTCAAAACATGCTGAAAAATTTAACTGCTCATCTCTGCTGTCGGCAATGGAAACGCTAAACTTGTGTTTTTTGTTAATATTTTTATATTGGAATCTAGAAAGAGTAGAGAGGTCGCAAACCAGAATTTGATATACTATGAATATTTCAAAGTGACACGGCGAGCGATAACTCTCTAGTGATAACTGTAGCATGCCTTTACTAAACAAAACTATTAGAGTGGAGCATGCTTTGTTAGAGAGAATAAATAATCTTTTGACTTTTTCCCAAAGCCCAGATGTAATCAATTTTTCATCGGTTTTGTGATCCAAGGATGAGGGACGCATATTTGATTGTTTCAGCGAATGAGAAATCCGTTTTTTACATGCATAATCGAGAATATTGAGAAAATGAAACAAAGCCCCCAAAAAGCCATTTCCTTTCCGTATTTTAAGTATCTAGTGAGAAAAAGCATTCCACAGGTTACAACGGCCCATTACATCTCGTGGAATCCCAGAACTAACAGCTTCACTCAACAAGGAATTGCTATTTCGAAACATAAAATTTAATTGTCTTTTCTAGTTTGAATTACGATCTGCTTCACCATTCGTTTATCTTTTATTTGGCTGTTGTAAACTATTTCTTGACAATATGGCGTGCAGCTTTCTGTGAAAGACTTCGTTTTAGATTAATGACATCAAATAAAAATCCTTTATTAATTTTCATTCGCAGCTTCTAGGATCTCCGCGTTGGGCGAGGCCAAACAAACCAATTATTAATTGTCGCATCCTGTTTAGTTTATGTAGAAAGAACTTTTTTTTTCTATTTCGATGACCTCTCACTGTCTGTAACGATGCGGCCTCTCTGTTTGTGTAACTTCATCTTCGTCTTGTGCGTGAACATTTTTCCCGCGCTTTTAAGCCTAGCCTCGTTTTCAGCTGCGGTTGAAAGAAAACGGTTTCAGAAACTCCAGAAGCGCCATTTTAATTGTGACGTCACACTGCAGCCGCCCCAGTTCGCTACATCCAAGACTGTGGTGCAGCGTGCAGTAGCTTGTCAAAAGATGCGCGACTGCTCGTCCTTTACTTTCGACCCTAGCGGCTTGGAGAAGTGCTCGTACTGTCCGGCTCCAAATAGCACGGGCGTGATCTTTCACGCCGGTGGAAATCGCTCTCAGACATATTTTGCCTGGGCTGGCCGTCTTAAAAGTCCAGCGCCGGAGTCTAGCATACCGAGCCCGGGGACAGGGCACATGGGAAGGCTTGTTCTGGTCCGAGGCACAACCCCAAACCCTTTACCAAGCGAGCTGGCCGTTAGCTTGAAGAACAAGGCTGACAAGAGTGGTTCGAGCGCCTTAACAACAACAACCAAAGAATCATTAGGCTAATGTCGAGGATTACCGACGAGTGGCCTGTGGAGAACAAAAGGTTTGCGCCGAACGGTTTTTTTCCTTTCGCGGAAGGTGCAACATACGAGATCGACATTTTGACCACCAGTCACTGATTCTTTATCTACGTCGATGGCGTATACGTCATAACTCATAATGTTTCGATCGCTCGAACTGGGTTGATTGATACGATAAGCTACAAGTTAGAAGCAGAGATACAGAACATTTTTTTCTAATGGATGTCTTGATTCGAGCCAGCCTGTGTGATCTAGCATGAGAGGTTGTAAATAGATTAAAATTACCAAAAAAAAAACAAACAAAAAAAACAACAACCTTGGTTGTTATTATCCCTTTCTTTAACATTTTAACACTTCTTTCTATTACTATGGACTTGTTTGCGATGAGTTTTTAAGAATCCTGTCACATAATTATTGACATTGCAACGATTACAGTTAATTTGAAATTATATTAGTGATTTTTTTTAATTTTTAAATTACTAATGAAGATCTAAATTGAAAAATATATTCTCAAAATCGGTTTAATTTCTCTTTTACCTAGTTTTACGTAATTGAAGACTTAAGTCATTATTAGATTTATTGGACCGAATTTTCTACGCGACAAGAAAACAATGTCCCTTTTTATTCTTTGTAATGGCTTTAATGATCGCATTTATTATACTGGCTGCATCCAGAGAGATTTTGAATATTGAAATATGTCCTTGCAAACTGTATGGAAACCAGAGATATTCACATCTACAAGTTAGAAGCTCTTTCCTTTATTAGTTGATATATTCGGTCCGATAACAGACGAGGCTCGAGGTCAGAAAAAGATTGCGTTTAAAATGTTCGCAATTTATCTCTGAAAATTAATGAAATTCACAGATGACTACAGAATGGGATGGAATTCATAACATTTTCGTCCTCGTATATTTAAAATGTGCAAAATTTGACGTGACAGATGACAGAGTAAATCTGTACCCGATCCATTAGAACGAAACGTTTGTAAATGAAAGTGAAATCGGATTGTGTACAATAATATCTCATTTCATGTTTAACCTGGTAACCATGCCACCGTTGAGATTTGTGAACTAGTAATCATTACAATAATTTGTGATCTAGTAATTATAAATTTGATTTGACAAATGGTAATTATAACGTTGATTTGTCAACTAGCAATTATAATGTTGATTTATGAACTAGTAATTACAAAGTTGTTTTATGAACTAGTAATTATAGTATTGATTTGTGTACTAGTAATTATAACATTGATTGATGAACCAGTAATTACAACGTTGATTTATGAACTTGTAATTATAATGTTGATTTATGAACTAGTAATTATACTGTTGATTAATGAACTAGTAATTATAAAGTTGATTGATGAACTAGTAATTATAAAGTTGATTAATGAACTGGTAATTATAAAGTTGATTTATGAACTAGTAATTACAAAGTTGATTTATGAACTAGGAATTATAAAGTTGATTAATGAACTTGTAATTATAAAGTTAATTTATGAACTAGTAGTTATAATATTGGTTCGTGTCGCAGTCTATGAATTTGTTTTTCAGAGGCAAGAAAATAGTATTGACTATACGTTTTTTTCGTACTGAAGAATCAAGATAAAGGAAAAACGTCTCTTTTAATTTATGTAAAAGGTTTTTTTAATTATTTTTTTGTTTTTACTGAAATCTATCTTTAAGCCCCAGCTGGTAACTGTTTTAGATTGTTTGATATTTCTCAAACAACTTTGGTAAGCTCAGCAGCTTAGTTGGTCCTTGAACTTAAGCTGTATGTCGGTTTTCAAGAATTATGCTCTAGACTTTTTCGTGCTGTAGATTTTTTCATTCTCGTCTACCTGGCCCGTGTTCTAGTTGCTTGCCAGTAACAGGCAAGGTTTAGTGTGCTCTGGTGCTACCTTCTGTACAATTGTGCTGCATCTACCTGGCGATTCACAGTAACCGAGTCGTCATCGTCAGGCTGGTTCTATCCATGCCAGAAGTACTGCGCAGAATCTGGATCACTGCCTATCTAACCTACTGCTAAAACGGTTTTATGAGCAGCGAACTATCTCATCTTTTATGTCGTTATGAAACTGACTCTGAGCTTGTTGAACTTTTGTTTTGCCCCCATTCTCTAAGTCTGTTCTAATTTTATCCGGTGGAGATTTTTCTTCTGAGTTTCGGTTGTGAGCAAATGGCGAAATTTATATCTGTGGGCGGAGCTAGAGTGTCAAAGACTTAATTGCGTTTACTTCGTGTATTGATACCCGCTATACGAAGTCCCAAACTGCCTTGATAAAGTATTTTTATACAAAAAATGCGAACTTTTTTTTTCTCTAACAGTAGTTCTCAAATTATAATATTGTTTTGTCATTATCGTATTTCAGTATTTGTTTTTACGGCTGCTGTCGCTGAGCATGCTGTAATTGTTGTTGTTGTTGTTGTTGTTGTTGTTTTGTTGTTATGCTTAAACAGTTTTGTACACATTTAAGTCATGGACGAATAGTAAAGCCACATCTCAACATTGTTTTAGTTCCGCGGTCATGAGCGTAGGAAAATGTTATTCAAGACAAATGATGGCATATTGTTTTCCTCTTAATGAGATTTTTTGCGCCTTATGTAGTATTGTGCAGTATTGATAACCTAACACCCGTTTGAAGTTGAATATTTTTTGCAGCCCCATTACTTTCTTTATAAACTAAAGTGATCGCGTTGTATTTATTTATTTATTTATTTATTTATTTATTTTTTGCTTCTTTATGACTGTTGTCAGAGACCATGTGAGGTCAATAGCAGAAGATAGAACACAACGAAGGAGACTATCAGAGACCATGTGAGGTCAATAGCAGAAGACAGAACACAACGGAGGAGACTATCAGCGACCATGTGAGGTCAATAGCAGAAGATAGAACACAACGGAGGAGACTATCAACAACCATGTGAGGTCAATAGCAGAAGATAGAACACAACGGAGGGGACTATCAGCAGCCATGTGAGGTCAATAGCAGAAGATAGAACACAACGGAGGAGACTATCAGAGACCATGTGAGGTCAATAGCAGAAGATAGAATACAACGGAGGAGACTATCAGCAACCATGTGAGGTCAATAGCAGAAGATAGAACACAACGGAGGAGACTATCAGCAACCATGTGAGGTCAATAGCAGAAGATAGAACACAACGGAGGAGACTATCAGAGACCATGTGAGGTCAATAGCAGAAGACAGAACACAACGGAGGAGACTATCAGCGACCATGTGAGGTCAATAGCAGAAGATAGAACACAACGGAGGAGACTATCAGAGACCATGTGAGGTCAATAGCAGAAGACAGAACACAACGGAGGAGACTATCAGAGACCATGTGAGGTCAATAGCAGAAGACAGAACACAACGGAGGAGACTATCAGAGACCATGTGAGGTCAATAGCAGAAGACAGAACACAACGGAGGAGACTATCAGAGACCATGTGAGGTCAATAGCAGAAGACAGAACACAACGAAGGAGACTATCAGAGACCATGTGAGGTCAATAGCAGAAGATAGAACACAACGAAGGAGACTATCAGCGAACACACGAGAGGCAGCCGAGGCGCCCAAGTCGAAGAACTAGGATGTAAACGGTGATAGAGATAAATGGACAAGTCAATTTCGTACAAACTTACATGTTTTTCCTTGAGGTTTTACTTTGTTTTCGATCAAGGAGGTTTCTTATCGTATATGGTCAATATCAAACAAACAATTCTTTTTATATATTTTTCATGTAACTGCTGAAGAGCAGCGAAAAAGCATTAGGGCATCTTTTATTCATAGTTCTAACTTTAAATATGCCTATTTGGGAAATCCTGTTCTTTAACTTTTTCTGCGACTCTCTATTTAATTTATTATGGTGAACCCGTGGCATTTTACCTGAATATTTCGCCTTTGGGTAAAATACATCTTTAAAATGACATGAGATATAGAAAGATAAAACATTTCCAAAGAAATCATCAAAATCATTCGGAATCGAAAAATATATAGACACATATCTAAGACCAACCAATACCTCTCTAACTATTTGTACTTATACTATTTCAAAATAAATAGACATAAGTGTTCTCTTTTGCTTTTGACAGTGTGCAATTGTTTATTATCGTTTGGAATTCTATTGGATTATGAGATAAATACAATTTAAAAACTCAAGTTGGAAAAGTCCTAAGCAGACGTTTGTAAGTTGAATGCGATCAGGGTAAGGAGAGCCATTTGCTTCGCCACTTTTTTAAAATCACTATAAACGAGGTCATATTGTGTAACCTCTTCCAGATAAGAGTACAAAACCATGAGGTAACGATAAATCGCACATCTCTTCTCGCTTCTTCCTCGAGTATCAGGACGGATACATTATAATCGATCTCGTTAAGTAGCATGCAGCTGGATTACAAGCTATCCGAACCCAGTTCAAGTAAAAGCTATTCGAATCCAGCTCGATTATTAAGGACTGACAGATTGTATGGTTTTTCTCCTCTATAAGCAGGTCAAGTATAAAGTATTTGGGATGGAAAGGCAATATCTTGGTCAGCCCACTTACCCTGGGAGGAATTTTCGGCTCGGGAAAGTCACATCTTTATCCTCCCACCAACTCGAATATAAGATATTCGCGTCGGGAGAGTCACATCTTTTCACCGACAAGTCGATTACAAAATGTTCGTGTAAGGTAAATTACCTTTCTCTCACTTAACACCAGAAGCTATTAGATAAATTTCTGCTCTCTCTCTCTCTCTCTCTCTCTCTCTCTCTCTCTCTCTCTCTCTCTCTCTCTCTCTCTCTCTCTCTCTCTCTCTCTCTCTCTCTCTCTCTATCTCTCTCTCTCCCCCCCCCATCAAATTTTCCTTACTTTTCCATATACCTACGGCTATGACGTTGTTCTGCATTTACAGGTAGTGGATGTTCAGAGAGTAAATCTCAAAATCTAAAAGAGAGGTTATTCTGGATCTAGTAGACGCCTGCATCCAGTTGCAAAGATTTTTTTTTGTTTCCTCGGGTTTTTACAAGCCTTTGTTAGGGACTGATATTAATTTTTTTTAAGAAAAATATTTTTAACTGATTGAAGTGCGCTTTCACCTGTTTAGATTCTAATATTCAACCAGGATTTTTTGTTTGTACCAGTTACGTCTGTATTTATAGTATCACATTCTGAAATTTCTGAATAAGTGCTACAACTTAACTTTTTGTTGTCAAGGACATAAGGCTGGAGCTGAAGACAAAGTAAGTTTTTTTTTTTTTAATATTAAAATCTTGATTAATTGGGCAAACACTCAACACCGTATAATTGGGCAAACACTCAACACCGTATAATTGGGCAAACACTCAACACCGTATAATTGGGCAAACACTCAACACCGTATAATTGGGCAAACACTCAACACCGTATAATTGGGCAAACACTCAACACCGTATAATTGGGCAAACACTCAACACCGTATAATTGGGCAAACACTCAACACCGTATAATTGGGCAAACACTCAACACCGTATAATTGGGCAAACACTCAACACCGTTTAATTGGGCAAACACTCAACACCGTATAATTGGGCCAAAGTTCATCTGATTCGCGGTAAGCAAAATCTCCAAATTAAAACGATGTTAAAATAATGATATTTGCAGTAAAGACAGGAATGTTATATGTTTATCCCGCGCTAACCCCCCTTCCCCCCCCCCCCCCCCTTTTTTTTTTTAATGCTGTCCACATCGTTCAACAAATCTGCGTGTATAAGCAATATTCGATTTATTGATATAATTGATCTTACAATTAGAACTGGTAGATCCATTAAATGGGCTTGCATTATAGATAACCAGCGTAAACGTCTAAAGCTCGGATTGAAAGAAACACACACACACACACACAGTCATCAAAACATATAAAATGTTTTTTTTTCCTTCTAAAGTTTATGCTTTCTTACTTGTTTATCTTTCAAAAGTATAAACTATTTATATTACGGAAACTGAGTTATCAAGAGGCAGCAGATCTGCACTTTTATGTTTTCAACCTGCTGTTTAAAGAAAAAATAGAAAAAAAAACACCTGCTCAAAAAATCGGCAGTGAAGATAACAGGTTATGGTATATCTCACCAGGGCCACAGAGTTTGGCTCGTTAGCTTAAACTTATGGTTGTGAAATGTGATTTCTTTTAAAAGGATTATTATGATTGAACTTAGCATCAATCCACTCCGAAAGAATAAAAGAAAAAATTATTAATTATCTTCGAAAAAATACTTTTATCGCTACAAATGGCGACAAGCATATAAAACATTTGAAACGTCGTGTGCTTTGAAGAGAGAGAAGAGAGAGAGAGAGAGAGAGAGAGAGAGAGAGAGAGAGAGAGAGAGAGAGAGAGAGAGAGAGAGAGAGAGAGAGAGAGAGAGAGAGAGAGAGTTCCCAAGTGACATAGAAAGATGCCAAGGCCGTGTAATCCTTTCATTTTTTAAGCCAAATTTTACGATAGATAAAGGCCAGTCGCATACGATAACTATAGCTATTGCCAGCTTTTCAACTTAAAAAAATAAAATTATCACTTCAGCCATCATTACACAGCTCTGGTAAGAGAAAAAAAAAAACCCAACATCTATTTCACCAGTAATCGTGAGCATGAAAGTAACATAACGATTTGAAAGTCTATTGGTAATTACCGGTTCGTTTAAGGAAAAGACGTGATAAAGGCAAGAACTAAGGATATATAGCTAAGGAAAGCTAGCAGAACGCTGATGAGCCTCAACAAAATTAAGTTGTATCGAATTTTCCTGCTAAGGACTTCACAATAAATCAAATGTGAGATGTCCGATATAAATTATCCGGAGTCTGCTTTGACTTGTGTAGAGGTAGGGATCGCTAATATGAGACAGGAATTCAACTCGCTTATCGTGTTTGTGCTAATTGAAATATTTTGGGGTAAAGACAGGCCCGAGTTTTCATTTCTCATGCTATTACAGAATTAAAAAACTTGACGCTGGTCGGTGAGTAAAACTTATGAACTTTTGCTAAAAGTTTTCGGCTTAAATAATGATTTTCTTACATAGCATATGCAAAATAAAAAGCACTCTTATTTCTAAACATGAAACAATTAAATGATAAGCAACTTAAATAATTATTTAAAAACAAACAAACAAAGAAATAAGTTATTTTAAATATGTGTGTGCGTATATATATATATATATATATATATATATATATATATATATATATATTATATAGGCATAGGACTCCAAATATTCAATGATATATATATATATATATATATATATATATATATATATATATATACATATATCATTGAATATTTTGGAGTCCTATGCGTCTAACGTCATAAATCAATTTATAGTTTTTTAGGACTATTTGGAATCATGTTTTGCTTTTGATATAAAAATATTACATGTCTTTGAATTGTTAATCATAATATTTTTGATCATCACATAAACATGTGTTTTAGAATTAAAGATTGTTATCTTGAATTGCATGTTTCTCTTCTAAACAACATATAAAAAAAATTAAGAAAAATATGAAATGTATAGATCTACATTAAATGAACTAAAAATGTAACACAATTAAAAAAAAAACCCATACCATAGATTAATACCTGTTATTGATTCCAAAGCTCATGATATTTACTACATCATAAATACACTTTGACATTATAAAAGAAGACCACTATCTCAAGAATAATAAGACCCAAACCCGTATCACTAAGAGTAAAATATCTCTCCCAGGGTCGCACTCAATGCTTTTAGCTCGGGCATCGTAACACTACATTGTGAATTTCTTACACATCTTTCAACACTTGTCCTCTGCCGTTTCAACAACAACAACAACAACAACAACAACAAAAATGCGGGTCGAATTTATTTTGTGAAATACAAAAGGGATTGTGATATTTAGTTCTAAATATATAATGAATCGATACTCTGATGAAAGATGGCTGCATTAAAGGAAATGGACTTACTCTGTACTTACCTAATTTGTTTTTGAGATTCTTTTAAACGCTTAACTGAAAGCTGCAAATTTGTGCATCAAGTGCACAAAAAAGTGCACTGACTTGCGGGAATTCTTCACCGCGCAGTCACTTAAACCTACATAACAATGAAGTTCAAAAAAATTCTGTAATTAGAAAATTAGTTAAATAACATTATTTACGATTTTAGGCGTTGGAGGCGAATGAAATGGCTTTAGCTATGGGTGTGCGATGAAACGTGATCTGTTGCTATTGGGCGAATGAGACAAATTTATACATAAAAATTGAGGTTTTAGTTTTGGTTATATTTCGGAATTTGGTTGAAGGCACTCGACCACTTAAACACCCAGATTTGAACACTAAGAGTATGCAACCCTTTTATGTTTAAAACTACTAAACAGAATAATTGACTAAATTTTGTAAAATCCAAATCTATTTATAGAGCTTTTTTTAAACATTCATTAGCATGTCGATATTAATAAAAGAGCAGCTATGAATAAAGGAAATCTACAAATTTTGTACTGTCCCAATCTGTTTTTAGAGCCTTTTGAACGCTCATAAGAAAGCTTAAATTTCCGCGTTAAATGCATAAAAGTACACTTACTTGGGGAATTCTTAGCCGCGCAGTTATTTAAACCTACATGATAATGGAACAGAAAAAGAATATGTAAATAGATTTGGATTTTACAAAATTAGTTAACCATTCCTCTTCCAGCAAGGCAGTCCACCTTTAGATACAAATCTTTTGCGGAGATTCAGAATTTCTAATCCACTGAACCAATGTGACGTAAGGTGACGCAACTAGGCATCCATGATGAAAGTAAATTGACATTCGCATATATATATATATATATATATATATTTGTGTGTCAAATAACATAATAAAGACAGTGCTCGACAAATAAGGAGCGTGATAAATTTAGAAAAATTATCCTACCTAGTTATGTGGTCCACGACTTCTTTTTATGTACACAGTGTGAGGAGACCTCTTTCGGTGGTTTAGACTGGGCTGTTTTCGCAAAATTTTAAACTTTTCATCCAAACAAAGTGCGCAATGCTTCTTGTCTGGTGTGATTGGTTTTACTTTTTTTAAATACGATTTCCCACTTTATTTTGTAGTCTTTGTTGTTGTTTTTCAATTCCCAAGTATGTTCGCTTAGTCCTGTAGCTGATTTTTTTATGCTGCAGTTTGAAAGATGATTTGTATAGATTATATCTTGTTTTAGTTGCATTTTCAGTGAGTCCTATGTACGTTTCCTTGTAGTTAGATTCGGTTTGTGCTACGGTTGCTTTGTAGACGATGCATTCTGTGAGGCATTTGCCATCTAGAGGGCATTCTTCTCTATTTCTGCAGTTGCACATTTTCTCGCTTGTGTGTTTGTCTTCGTACTAGTCTTGTAATAGGCGTTTATTGTGGTTTATTATTGCTTGTTTGAAGTTTGGCATGCAACTGTCTAACCACCGGAAAGAACTTCTCACACTGTGTACACAAAAAAAAAAATATCTTCTAGCCAACGTAAAGAGAAAAACAACAACACCTGACGAGTGCCACAGTTAGGTACGAAACTTCAAAGTCGTGGACCTCATAACTAGGTAAGACAATTTTTCTATATATGTATATATATATATATATATATATATATATATATATATATATATATATATATATATAAAAGCAGACTTGGAAGGCTTTGAATACGAACTCCCCTGTTATTATCCAACCCACACCTTTGACACTTGACAGCGTTTACAGCATTCATAAGACTAGCGTCTAAATCATAAAAAATCAACGCAAACTGCTTTCCTCGATTTTCCAAAACTGCATTGCTTCGTCAACATACTGGGCTAACTTACGATACCAATTTCGCGCGCCATTTTTTCATTCTTTAACAACGGCCGTCTTTCTCAATCGACTTGACGTGGAGATCAAGGCTTAAATAACTGCGTGGCTAAGAATTCCCGGAAGGCAGTGCACTTTTATGCATTTAACGCGAAAACTCAGAGCTTTCTATTACGCGTTTAAAAGGATCTAAAAAGAGACTGGGAAAGAAGAGAATAAATAAGTCGATTTCCTTTATACCAAAAGAAATTAAGTTCTATGACTAAATTTTGTGTTTAGAATTAGAATTATCGAGATATCTTGATTCTAGGTAAAGATGGATAGGTGGAGGCACACAGGCCTATCTGGATCATGTAAGTGATCCGTAGTAGACACGTTTGAAAAATGGAATAAAATAACTTCAGGTGTAAACAATCACCCAACCTGAACTTATATGGACAAATATGACATAACTCAAAATTACATATAGACGTTTCGCCTTAATTTTGACTTCATCAGTAAAATTTCGAGACCATTTATAAGCCTCTTTGAATAAACAAACGCATCTCAGCCTCAGCAAATTGACACTAGGGTCCGTTTGTTTCACAATAAATTTGAACGATAAAACTCAAAATCTAATTCTTTTTTAAACTGAAGAGCATAATGCCAATATTCTGGGAATATAAAAAATCAGCATCGATAAGCTCAGCTTTTTAAGGTTGCAACAAGATTCAGAACTTAGATCTAGATCTAAGCTCTAACTTGGAGTACTAGGTAGGGCTCTTCACCGCCATCATTGCGAAACGTTTAGTTACCGGCAGGGGTGCAGAGAATGATACAGAAAAATTATTATTGGATGAACTTAAAGGGGTTGATCAAGTCAATACGACTCGAAAATAACAACTCTCCATCCAGGATCTAGGGCAGGACTTCCGATTGAGTTTGTTGGTTTAGTCTATAAATATATGCTATAG
>JAWDGP010001377.1:607500-652500 GCA_033675545.1 Elysia crispata
CAAAATCTCCGCAATCATAATTGAAAAATTTATAGATGGTAAAGCAGTTTTGGTGATTTTGTTAGTAATCTTTGACAATTGGAGCGACATCACAAAATGAGACGTTTTGCGGCAGAGAAAATTTTGCACAAGTGAAATATTTTCCTAAATAAAGCTTGATATTTCCGCTTTTGATATTGCTCTAATTTATAATTTTCATACTATTTCAGAAATAAAAGCAATTTAAATAGCGAGGATTTTAAGCCTTTTTGAGGAAAATGGCATAGTCTCAAGTAGTCGTCTACCGTAAACGTCTTATTTTGTTGCGTCGCTACATAATTCTGTTTGAAAACCATTCTATGAAATGTATTGATACATCCAGGTACTGATGATACCTTCTAAACTCAAATTATATTAACAGTCGAATCAATCGTTTTCCAAATTTGATCTTTATATTATTGGATGTACAGGTGCTTACGATGTATCCAGTCTGGGGGAAAAAAGTAATTACTTCAAAGCTAAATTGCTTAGATCTCAAGACATCATTATTGATTGCGGAAAAAGTTATAAGCCGATGTAACTTTCGATCCTATAATAAACAGAAAACAAAACTTTTCAGTCAGTGGAAATAAACACTTTGTGGAAAGGAATAGATCAGATTCCAAGATTCACTTATATCAACTAAAACAGAAAATACATGTTACTCTAAAAATTTCGGACTTTATAGGATATGACACTTGTAAAAATGATCTTTCACATTTCTAACAACGTTTGCAATTTTCAATATCGTTTCCAGACGAGTGAACATTAGGAAATACGTTACTTCCATCTTCCTGATATTTGTTCAGGTGTCTTACAACTCCCAAGGGGTCCTTCCCCCTTGGCATGTCTTCTCTCCTACTCCCTTTCGTTATCTCAAAACCTTCTCTTTCTTACTCAACGGCCTGAAATTTTCTTTTTCTCTATTTTTTCCTGCCTTTCATGCTCTCATTACAACACGATATTAGACTTGATCAATATCTCAAGGACTCCTCGTATTTCTTTTTTCAATATTTATCAATTAAATTCTACGCTCGAAAGGTCTGACGGAGACAATTTTCCTGTATGGAAACGACTCCACATATCCGGACACAGTGTTCAGGAGAAACGTCTCTATGACGGCGGAAGAGTTCAGGACAGGCGATATTCCGTACGATCTGACGCCGGAAGAGAAGGAAAACCAAGCGGATCTGCTCAAGTAAGGCGTCCGAGTCGGCTCGGGACCGAGTTACACCATCATAAATTTATACTCGAATCGGCGTTAGTTTTACGAATGAAAGCTAAAAAAATTGGCGGTTGAAATGATTGATTGATTGGTCGATAAATTAATTGATTGATCAATATATTATTGGTTCATTGATGAATCAATTGATTAATTAAGTGGTTGATATATTACTGATTGATCGATAGATTTTAAACAGCCTACAAAATCTTTACGGTTTTATGTTACCGGTAAGGGAAGAGTTCGCCAGAAATAATCTTGAAGAAAGTTGGCGACAATAGCAAGAAGGTGTTATAGTATCAGGGGAGAAGATATATATATATATATATATATATATATATATATATATATATATATATATATATATATATATATATAGTTTGAAGATAAGTTGGAATAATTGATAAGAGTGCTCAACTGTGGGAGCATTTCATAGATATAGAAGATCTTACTTTAAATTCTCTGCATACTACACTGGTGTTTCTAGCGGAGGACAAAGGTGTCGCCTGTCCTCCTCTCTCTTCGGGTATGACTGAGGTGTGTTCGGTTGCCGTTCCGACCTTGTGTTGTTGTTTATTCTCGTTTCCGGGCCACTGGTAGTTTTGTAGTAAATGTTTCTTTCTGTGAGGGCACGATGAAAATAAAAAATTATTTCCCTTCTTTTGTTGAGGTTTGGTTTTGTTTTTAGAATGAAATATTTCTCTGCTATGCAAAGGTTGCATCTGTTTGTTGCTGCTGAGTATGGCTGCGCTCTTTCGATTATATTCCATGGTAAGTGGAATTCAGTTTTTGATTCCTTAAGTTTCCATATGGATTCACTTAAAGTTGTGGCTGATTTTTTGTGGTTGAGTCTAAAGCTCGATGTATGCTGATTGTATCTGGTTTTGAACTCATTTTCTGTTATTTCCATGTAAGTGTCTTGTTTTTTCGAGGGTTTCTGTTCGACAGTTGCCTTGTATACCACTCCCTTTTGGAGGCACTGGCCTTTGAGTGGGCAATATTATTTATCCCTGCAGTTGCAAGTCTTTCCTTGTTTTTCCTTTATCTTTGTGGATTCAAGGACTGTTTTATTGTGGTTAGAAATTATTTGTTTCATATTCCGCATGCAGCTAAAGCGTCCTTACAATAAATCAATCTTGGAGTTTGTTGTTGAGTTGTAAGAGCTTTTTTATTTTCAACCTTCTAGTCCAAAATCAAAATAAGCATGAGAGATTTCTTTTACTTTCGCTTTCTCTTTTTGTCAACCTCATAACAGAACGAACTAATTTGCAAAACATGGAAAATAATAAAATAAAAACTACAGTTTCAGTATGCAGGATATGGAACATGATAAGATTGTAAGAGTTTTAAAGTGATATCGCTACAGGGCTCCCCCCAGAATGTTGCATATTTGAAAATACTAACTTATGTATTATAGAACATAAAATGAGGTTACAACATGGAATATTCTTTTAAAGCAAAAGGAAAGAAAAATACATGAAGGTGGAATGTGAAAATAAAAATTAAAACGATCTAGCGCTTAGAATAGTTCTGTATCTAATGGGTCTCTTTATGATTCTGCCTGATCTTGTATTTGACTGACTGTCTGAGACTGTTTCACTTCTAGAATTGTCATCTACTCGTGGGGCCTGGTCGTGAGGATGCACGGCCGGGGGAGGAAACTTAGGGTCAGCAGAATAGGCAGGTTTGAGTCCATCTATTGACACTCGTGTGGACTTATTATTTCGTAAAATGTCAAAATGTTTATCTGAGCGATATAAAACCTTGAAAGGTCCGTCATAGGGTCGGACCAAAGGACCACGATGTGCATCATGGCGCACGTAAACCTGTTCCGCGGACATGAGGTCTCGTGGTAGGTATTTTTTCGTTGTACCATGATGAACCGGAGAAAGCGGCGATAACTTGCGAAAGTTTTCTTGTAGATCACGAACAAAAGTGCTGCCTGGTGAAATTCTTTCGGCCGAATTTGATGGGAAGAAATCACCGGGGATTCTCAAATTGGTGCCATATGTTAGGAGAGCGGGTGCAGCGTCAAGGTCTTCTTTCACGTGGAACGAATACCCAGGAGAACAATAGGCAGTTCATCCATCCAGCCAGGTCCAAGGAGCCGGGCTTTGAGCGCAGCTTTAAGGCTGCGGTGAAAACGCTCGACCATGCCGTTGCTCTGCGGGTGGTAAGCCGTGGTATGTTTGTTACTACAGCCAAGGACGTTATACAATTCACGCCATAAACCACTTGTGAATTGTGGACCTTGATCCGATGTGATAGAATCTGGCACACCAAAACGTGCTATCCAGGTCCTAAGTAAGGCTCTGGCACATTTTGTTGCCTCAGCGTTTTGGATTGGCACTGCTTCGGGCCATCTGGTGAACCTGTCGATGATGGTGAACAGATATGTGCAGCCTTCTGAGGGGGGAAAAGGTCCTACAAGGTCTACATGAATATCCCCAAATGGACGATCTGGAGAGTCGAATGAGTTGAGGGGAGTTTTGGTGTGTATGCCAATTTTTCTTGCTTGACAGGAATGACATGCGCGTATTTTTAACTTCACGTTTAAGTCCAGGCCAAACATAGCGGGCTGAGATAGCTCGTGTGGTGGGTTTGTGGCCAGGATGGGAAAGATTATGGATGGCTTCGAAAATTGTCTTTGTCCAGAGCGGTGGGACGATGGGACGTGGGCGAGAGGTGGAAACGTCGCATAGTAAAATGCATCCATCTAGGTTGACTTCTTTTAGTTTCAGAGCACCTGGTTGTTTACGTAATTCTGCCACTTTAGGATCTCTAAGTTGCCATTCGGCCATTCGAGCGAGGTCTATGGGGGGAATGGGCGATGCTGATGCCACCATAGGTTGTTCGGCGCAGGGGGCACGTGAAAGTACATGAGGTACAACATTGTCTGTTCCACTGACATATCTAATGTTCGTTGTGAATTCTGCAATGTACGTTAGCTGTCGCTCTTGTCGTGGCGACCTGGCTGTCTTACTTGTAAGAGCATAAGTTAAAGGTTTGTGATCAGTGAGGACAGAGAATGGTCTACCTTCTGAGAAGAAGCGAAGATGTTAGATAGCGCTGTAAATAGCCAACAGTTCTCGGTCAAATGTAGAGTAGCGGCTTTGTGTCGATGTCAGCGTCCTAGAAAAGAATGCAATCGGTCTCCACATTCCATGGTGTTTTTGTGATAATTCTGCGCCGATTGCTGAATCTGAGGCGTCAGTAGATAATCGCGTTTCAGACTTCGGATCTGGATGCTTGAGAAGTGTGGCTGAAGCTAGTGAAGATTTGGCTGCCTCGAACGCGGTCTGACATTCATCTGTCCAAGTAATTACTTTACCTCTGCTTTTTGTTGCTTCCGTCAACGGTGCTAGAAGTTTGATAATTCCAGGGAGGAATCTGTGGTAGAAATTCAGCATTCCCAAAAAACGTTGTAAGGCTTTCTTGCCGTTAGGTTTTGGGAATTCAGTGATGGCCTTGACTTTTTCAGGTAGTGGTGTGATGCCGTTTGGGGTAATCTTATGACCGAGGAACGTCACTGTAGCTTGCCCGAATATGCATTTTTGAGTGTTGATGACAAGACCATTGGTTGCCAGTAAATGGAATACAGAACGTAGATCTGCCGTGTTCCTTGGGAGATGAGCTAGCTATCAAAATATCGTCTAGATAAACGAAACAGCAGTTGAGGTCGTGTAGAATACCATCCATGAGCCGCTGGAAGGCTTGAGCAGCGTTTTTTAACCCAAACGGCATTTTTAGGTATTCGTAGAGGCCAAAAGGAGTGATGATAGCTGTCTTAGGGATATCCTCCTCAGCCACAGGTATCTGATGATGCCCACGAATAAGATCAATCTTTGAAAAGATAGTTTTTCCACGTAGATTACTATTTAGGTCCTGAATGTGTGGCAGCGGATACCTGTCATCTTTGGTCACGTCATTCAACCACCTGTAGTCTCCACACGGGCGCCATCCTCCATTGCTCTTTCTTACAATGTGTAAAGGTGACGACCAGGGAGATGATGATCGGTGGATAATACCAAGTCGTTCTAGTTCCTCAAATTCAGCTTTCGCTGCAGACAATTTGTCATCATCAAGGCGGCGGGCGCGAGCATGAACAGGGGGACCGGAAGTTGGTGTATGGTGTACAACGCCATGCTTGTTATCACGAAAAGTGGGTATCAAAAGTTCTGGAAAATCTTCTAGAATGGCCTCATATTTTGAATGTACTTTGTGTATACCCGGGCATGGTGAATGTGTAGGTCTAGCGTTGACGATGGTGCCACCATCCAGCGAAACCAATCTCTTGTTGCTGAGGTCGATTGCGAGACGGTGGCAGGTGAAAAAATCTGCCCCCAATATTGGCTGAGTGACGTCGGCTATCCAGAATTTCTGTTTGAAGAGCGTGGTTTTGCTGAGTTTCAGAGAAATCGGTCGTTTCTCATAAGTTGCAATAGTCGACCCATTAGCTGCTATGAGATTGGGGCCGCGAGATTTTTTTCTATCCGAATTTGTGGCTGAAAAAACAGATTCTTCCGCTCCAGTATCTACTAAGAAAGAACGACCTGAAATAATATCAGTGACCGAGATAGAACTGGAGTTGACCGCACAGATTGCAGAGGCATTGATCAAGCCAGTAGCGCCCTTTATTTTGCACTGGCTCTGTCGTTTCCCTAGCTGGTTGGACGTGGAGACATTGCACAAGTTCGGCCGTCGACGAAATGTTCGCAGGATCTAGTATTGGAAGCAAATCGGGAATGGTATTTGCTTAAAACAAAAGTAGGGGTAGGGGTCGTAGACCTATGCTTCTGTCGAAAACGTGGATTCCTTTGGAGGGCGTTCACGTCTCCATGACAGGAGTTAGCCTGTTCCTCTAGTGTTGCCTCGATTGGGTACGTATTTTGGATGGAACGCGTAGCAGCAGCCGAAAATTCTACGTCCATTATTCCATCGGCTGTCTTTGCGAGGGTGTCGAGGTCAGCATCTGGAGTCTGAGCCAGAATACGGCGGACCTCAGGGGGCAATTGGTTTAGGAAAAGGGCACGGAAAAGTGTTACAGGGTCATGGTTAAGGCTCCGCATGTTTTGGAGAAGTTCTGATGGCTTGCGGTCACCTAAACCATTGAGGTTGAGCAGTTCTTGATCTTTTTGAAGCTGTGTAGCTTCATAGGCGTTGAGGAGAGCTAATTTTAGTCTGTCATACTTCCCTACTGGAGGTGGGTTTTCCAACATTGCTTGGACACGGCGTGCAGTAAGAGGAATCTAGGAGCTGTATCACATGGTGGAACTTAGTTAAGTCTTGTGTAATCGGTGGCGTGTGTTTGTTGAAGGATGCTTCTAAGCGAATAAACCACGCCTTGGCGTTTGTCTGCCAAAACTGTGGTGCCTTGAAGGCGACTGCCGACACTGACGAAACTGTTGTAGTTGTGGCCTGCGTTGCGTGAAGAGTCTGCTCTCTGATCGCGTCTGCTAGTTGTTTGGTAGCATCAAGGTCCATGGTTAAAGGTTTAGAAATGTCAAAATTATGATATTAGGTTGATGAATCTAGATCTAGGTCTAGATCTAGATCTGGTATGGTGCTGTCTATGGAGTGTAGACTGTAGTGTTAAGCCTGGTTTGGTGCCTGTGGTTTAGTCGGTTTACTCGCTCTAGTAAGCTGTATTTTAGATCTAGATTCGAATTCTGAAAAATCTATTGCCTGTGACGTATTTACTTAACGTCGGGGTCACCAATAAAGCGTCCTTACAATAAATCAATCTTGGAGTTTGTTGTTGAGTTGTAAGAGCTTTTTTATTTTCAACCTTCTAGTCCAAAATCAAAACAAGCATGAGAGATTTCTTTTTCTTTCGCTTTCTCTTTTTATCAACATCATAACAGAACGAACTAATTTACAAAACATGGAAAATAATAAAATAAAAACTACAGTCTCAGTATGGAGGATATGGAACATGATAAGATTGTAAGAGTTTTAAAGTGATATCGCTACACAGCTATAGCTTAACTTTACAGTGTTTTTATTTAATATTTTGTGCAGCTTGTTGTTTGTTGGGAAGCACGTGTGTAGGAGTCCGAAAAACATTTTCCCGATGTTGGTGGCGACATTTACACTGAATGGGGGGTTGAACCAGATGATGTTTCTCTTTCTTATTCTCCTCTCGTTTTTTTCGTCCCTTCTTTCATTGGGTGGTGTATTTATTCCTCCAGTAGTGTGATTGTGGTTTGCTTAGGCGGCTTTTTCTTCTGGCTTATCTTTTTAGGTGTATTGTATTTGTTGTTAATGCCCGTTTGTCCTTAGTGCGGCATTATATGGCTTTGCTGCCTTGTTGAAAATATTAACATTAGCGGAGTTGTTTGAGAGGCGTAATTCTATCCCTTTCTTCAAGTTTTTAATGATGGGGGGTGGATGGTTGCTATCACGGTGGATATAGTCGATTTTGCTGTTTGGTTTTTGATATGATATAGCCCCGTACTCAGATTGAGGGTGACGTCCAAAAAATCTACCACCTTTTTATTCGCATCAGCTGTTATGCTTGGTCCATTCTCCTTGAATATCTTGCGTATTTCTTTTTTTTTATCTTGTCGGCATTTCTAGGAGTCTTGTTAGTTATGGCGAGCCCGTCATCTCGGTAGAGTCCTACATTGATGTTGAAGTATTGGAGCTGCGAAAGGAGGAATAATCCTACTAATTCGCATTTTTCGGCGCCGTCGAAACTTCCCATTGTTACGTCGAAGTTTTAAGTTTTTTTGCACCATGGCTCGCCGTCCTTGTATAGAGTTGTTTTCTTTGTGTGTTTAATTATGTGTACTTGATCGTCTGTGATTACCGAATATTTGGAGGCAAATTTTATTGCATTCTGGAGCAGTTCGTTTGATATGTACGGATAGAAGTCGCATATGTCGAAACAGATCATTGTGTGACTGTTCTTGTTGTCAATATTGTTAAACCAGTTTATGACATCATTTGTGTTTTTCCATTGGTTAATGTTTGCCTTAGACTTGACGTCGTGAACAATTTTTTCTACAATCTGTTTGCTGATTTTGCCGAGCTCAGGCTTGAAGGGGTTTATTAGTCTACAGCTTGGTTTGTTATTGGAATTTGGTTTATGGTCCTTGAGAGTTAAGAACGCTTCTCTCTTCGCTGTGATGTTTATTCTGTCACTGAGTTTCAGTCGCTCCGCAATGTTTTTGTCCTCTCTTGTGATGTGCGACTCTCCTGTCTCGGTAGACTTCTTGTACTCTTTCTGTATGCTTTTATTTAAGAGGGTCTCGTGTTGTTCGCTCTTGAGTTTGTAATAGTTGTTAGTTTTGTCTGCAGGAATCAACAAGTGGTTGTAATATTTGATTTTCGTTATGTCTTTTCTTAGCTTTTGCTGAAAAGTGTTGTTAACTTTCCTAAATTTGATCTTCTCGATTATTGACGTTAGTCCATCTTCAAATTCTTTTAGTTCTGGGATGAAAGGGGGTGGTCTTGTTGAGTTGAAGCCGTACGTTTCTTTGTTCTCTATGTTCAAGCCAGGATTGAGAAAGAAGAAAGCCTTCCATCGGACGTTTTTGACGAATTGTTCTGTTCTGTTTATTAACGATTTGATATATTGCTTTTCACTGCATGTTGGTATGTTTTTTGTAGAGTATCCGAGGTTTATTTGCTCTAGTGGTTGGTCCGGATTTCGGCTTAGGTTTAGGTCTAGATCAGTTATCATTATTCCTCTAAAGTGCTCAACAATCTTGTTGGAGCTATATATAGTTTGAAGATAAGTTGGAATAATTGATAAGAGTGCTCAACTGTGGAAGCATTTCATAGATAAAGAAGATCTTACCTTAAATTCTCTGCTTACTACACTTGTGTTTCAAGCGGAGGACAAAGGTGTCGCCTGTCCTCCGCTCTCTTCGGGTATGACTGAGGTGTGTTCGATTCCCGTTCCGACCTTGTGTAGGACTCTACCGAGATGACGGGCTCGCCATAACGAACAAGACTCCTAGAAATGCCGACAAGTTAAAAAAAGAAATATGCAAGATATTCAAGGAGAATGGACCAAGCATAACAGCTGATGCGAATAAAAAGGTGGTAGATTTTTTGGACGTCACCCTCAATCTGAGTACGGGGCTATATCAGTCATATCAAAAACCAAACAGCAAAATCAACTATATCCACCGTGATAGCAACCATCCACCCCCCATCATTAAAAACTTGTCGAAAGGGATAGAATTACGCCTCTCAAACAACTCCGCTAATGTTAATATTTTCAACAAGGCAGCAAAGCCATATAATGCCGCACTAAGGACAAACGGGCATAAACAATAAATACAATACACCAAAAACGATAAGTCAGAAGAAAAAGCCGCCAAAGCAAACCACAATCACACTACTGGAGGAATAAATACACCACCCAATGAAAGAAGGGACGAAAAAAACGAGAGGAGAATAAGAAAGAGAAACATCATCTGGTTCAACCCCCCATTCAGTGTAAATGTCGCCACCAACATCGGGAAAATGTTTTTCGGACTCCTACACACGTGCTTCCCAACAAATAACAAGCTGCACAAAATATTAAATAAAAACACTATAAACTTAAGCTATAGCTGCATGCGGAATATGAAACAAATAATTTCTAACCACAATAAAACAGTCCTTGAATCCACAAAGATAAAAGAAAAATAAGGGAAGACTTGCAACTGCTGGGATAAATAATCTTGCCCACTCAAAGGCCAGTGCCTCCAAAAGGGAGTGGTATACAAGGCAACTGTCGAACAGAAACCCTCGAAAAAACAAGACACTTACATGGAAATAACAGAAAATGAGTTCAAAACCAGATACAATCAGCATACATCGAGCTTTAGACTCAACCACAAAAAATCAGCCACAACTTTAAGAGAATTCATATGGAAACTTAAGGAATCAAAAACCGAATACCACTTATCATGGGATATAATTGAAAGAGCGCAGCCATACTCAGCAGCAACAAACAGATGCAACCTTTGCATAGCAGAGAAATATTTCATTCTGAAAACAAAACCAAACCTCAACAAAAGAAGGGAAATATTTTCATCGTGCCCCCACAGAAAGAAACATTTGCTACAAAACTACCAGTGGCCCGAAAACGAAAATAAACAACAACACAAGGTCGGAACGGCAACCGAACACACCTCAGTCATACCCGAAGAGAGAGGAGGACAGGCGAAACCTTTGTCCCCCGCATGAAACACAAGTGTAGTATGCAGAGAATTTAAGGTAAGATCTTCTATATTTATCTATCTATCCATATATATATATATATATATATATATATATATATATATATATATATATATATATATATATATATACTCTATCCTATGTGGTTCATGACATCGATATACTCTATTCTTATGTTGTTGATGACATTGATATACTCTATTCCTATATTGTTGATGACACTGATATGCTATATTCCAATGTTGTTCATGACATTGATATAGTAATTTTTTATGTGGTTCATGACATTGATATACTCTAATCCTATGTGGTTCATGACATTGATATACTCTATTCTTATGTTGTTGATGACATTGATATACTCTATTCCTATATTGTTGATGACACTGATATGCTATATTCCAATGTTGTTCATGACATTGATATAGTAATTTTTTATGTGGTTCATGACATTGATATACTCTAATCCTATGTGGTTCATGACATTGATATACTTCATTTTTATGTGGTTCATGACATTGATCCTACAGTGTGGATTAGTGAATCAATGAAATACATTATTTATCTTTTTCTCCGTTGCAGATACCTGTTCCAGAAACTGACAAACGACTCTCTGGACAATGTGACTATCGACAATGTGTTCGACCTGACAGTACCAGATGGACGCAAGCTGTACACCATCAGGTCTCGTACACTCAGCCCTCCACACACACTCAATTGCACATTGTCAGGTCCTAATACACTCAGCATTGTGCGAATAAATCAACTGTACATTCTCAGGTTATAAAAGTCTCAACTATACACAAAGCTCAACTGTATAACCTCAGGTTCTAATACTCAACGCTATACAAATAGATCAATTGCGCATCCTCAGACCTAAAACCTCGACACTGCACAAATAGATCAATTGCGCATCCTCAGACCTAAAACCTCGACACTGCACAAATACGCCGTCAGTAATAATACCTCAACACTCAACAAATATCTCACATGCACACCTTTAGTCCTAATACACTCAACACTCCACAAATAACTCAATTGTGATTCCCCAGTCCAAATTCACTGAACACTGAACAAAAACTTCAGTTGTACACTCTCAGGTCCTAATACTCCCCTCTATACAAGTAGTTCAATTATACAAATTGAATAAGGAGCTAGAAAAAAGCTGTAAAAATTGATTTTCTATGGAAACTAATTACATTCAGAAACATTTTACCTGTTTTGTTTCAAATACAAAGGTAAAAAAATTCATTTAATGAAGAATAGAATGCTTGAAGCAAACAAGAACGCATTTTAAAGTCGCTTAATATACACAGGTGTAGTTGGTTCTCTGCATCTAACCCTAGCAAATGTAGGAACCTCTACTAGTAAAATATTTTTTTTTGCACAGTTCAGATGATGTTCTTCTTGTCCAATGCTTAATATAGCAGTCTTTTCTAAATTTTTTTAAAGAAACGTTTCCTTTCCGTACGTTATATAAAATATATAAATATAAATATATATATCTAGAAGCGGATACATAAACAAATAAAATAAAAGGCATTTATTATTTTTGAGAGACATCCTAAAAGTTAAGATATGATTTTAAACAAGATGTAATAGTTAAGCAGAATCCTGATTGTAGCACAATCATCCTTTTCCCATATTTTATAAATTCTGAATGAAATTTAGCAAGTAGAGTCTACAAACTATCAGCTTCAAGTTTTAGCATCGCAAAGTTTTAGAGAAGGCGATGAGATCTAGTTCCAGTTCAAAATTTTGTAGTTTTATTTTCTTTCGCATGAAGCTTCCTCTTGAATCCCTTATTATATTATACCTATGTAACTCCCTACCTATGTATGTATGTTTGTCTGTCTGTCTGGGTGTATGTATGTATGTATGTATGTATGTATGTATGTATGTATGTATGTATGTATGTATGTATGTATGTATGTATGTATGTATGTATGTATGTATGTATGTATGTATGTATGTATGTATGTATGTATGTATGTATGTATGCATGCATGGGTAGATGGATGGATGGATGGATAGATGTATCTGTCGAAATGGATGTGTGGGTGTATGTATGTATGTATGTATGTATGTATGTATATATGTATGTATGTACGTATGCGTCTAATATGTCTGTCTATCCATCTAATACTTAATGTGCCTTACTATCAATATGTGTATGTTAAGCTGTATATATATATATACATGCATCTTTCTTTCTCTCAGGCTGTCTCTCTTTTCCCCACCTGTCTGTCTTTCTATCTGTATCCTCTACGGTTTAACTATATAACTCTCTTCATAAACCATTTTTGCTTTCTGTTTTTCAGCTTCCCCGAAGCTCTGAGTCTGATCGCCTCTCCCGAGGCTCAGAGATACTTCCTGGATGAGAGTCACTACGGCAACGATGAGATCTCAGCCACTGATGTAGTCTACGAGTACTTTGGCGCTCATGTGTAAGATAATCAATACATGTAGAGAGAGATAGAAAGATAGATATATAGATAGATAGAAAGATAGATATATAGATAGATAGATAAATGTATAGATAGATAGATAGATGGATAGATAGGTTGATAGATATAAATGGATAGATAGATTTATTCGTTGATAGATAGACAGGTTGATAGGCAGATAGATAGATAAATAGATTGGTTCATTGATAGATAGATAGATTGATTGATTTATAGACAGCTATATAGATGAATTCATAAATAGATAGATAGGTACATTGATAAATTGATTGATTGATAGGCAGATAGATAGATAGATAGAAATATATATATATATATATATATATATATATATATATATATATATATATATAGTTTGAAGATAAGTGGGAATATTTGATAAGAGTGCTCAACTGTGGGAGCTTTCAACATATTATTCCTGGACAGATTGGATTACGGCAAAGATGATGTACGTTCCATCGAAGAGGGTTACAACCAGCTGGTTAATGGCTCAATCCACAGATTTCTTGAAGCCAGTACCAGGTAAGACTTTGTTCTCTTACTAACAGCTTCAGTCTAACATGAATGGTTTATGTCAGAGATTTCTTCACCAATCTCAATCGTCCAAAAAGGTCTGTAAAATGAGAACAATTTGCAATTAGCAGGTTAAACCTTGAGAGTTAGAAATAAAATAATGAGTGCTTTTGACCAATTCCAGTCAACTATAAATGTTTTTTTTTATCTGTCCTTGATAGGGCTTAGAAAGCATCCTACTTATTTTGGATTAAAGCGCGATAAATAGAAAAAAAAAACTTATTGTACATAAATATTAAAGTACAGATATAATCAAATGTGACAGATAAGTAGATAGATAGGTAGATAGATAGGTAAATAGAATAGATAGATGGATAGATTGATTATTAGATAAATAGACAGATAAAAAGACAGAATGATAGATAGATAAAGCCAGATAAATCTACAGGTGGCTAGATAATGCCAGACAGAATCTGATACAGATAGATGGATAGATTGATTATTAGATTAATAGACAGATAAAAAGACAGAATGATAGATAGATAAAGCCAGATAAATCTACAGGTGGCTAGATAATGCCAGACAGAATCTGATACAGATAGATGGATAGAGCCACACATTTTTTTTTTGCTATGAGCTTCGATCTCCGTCCACCGGTGGCTTTAGTGTTAGAATCTCCGCCCATCAATCCGCTAAGACCTTCTTCTTATGTTCGAGCCCCCAACGGTGGTGAGCGAGTTTAAAGCCTCACCTTCTCAGTTCCGCAATGCTCGACGGGGGCTTATATTTCATAAACGAAAAAGGTCTGAGATCGCCTTCAAGTGAACAGGCTGTATCAAAGAACAATCAAACCAAACAATCTGTTCCCATTTAGTCGCATGAGTTCGTTTGGCCATTTTTATTTTCTACGAATGCGCTTATCTTCTCCAAAGAAAAAAAGTCATCAACTTGACGGAGGCTATGTAAAGATCAATTCTTTATTTTATAATAATTTTAAAATACTTTTTCAACACTAAACTGCCAAGAACATCTAACTGAAAAGGAGAGCCCTCTAAATATATAGGTTTCCTTTAAGATCTACGTCTACCTTGTGTTTTTGAGTCGATGGAATGTTATTTTTACAGCTTTTCACATACCAGAACCTGTTTGTGCCAAGGAACACGTATCAAAAGTCACAAAAAAGGAGCCGCAGTTACAATGAAAGATTCCGTAATCAAAAAAAAAAAAAAATTAAAAAGTTTACACTAAAAATACGCTCTTCAAGGCTTTTGTTGAAATCTAGGTAGAGCCTTTCGAGTGGATACAATTATCATGCATTCAACTCAAACTCTTATTATTTTTTAAAATTGATTTAACTTATCACGTCGTAACTTAGTTGTTTTTTTTTTAACCTTGATCCTCAAAATGATATTTTTACTTTTCCCTTTGATAAAGAGGGTTTTGTTTGACAGCTTAGTTTGATTTTCCCAGACATTCGATTGAGATGAACATGAAACTGGAAGCCATCAGAGGCACGTCAGGGAAGTACATACTACAGTTTAGAAGGACTGTGACAGTTGATGACGAAACCGCAGAACTCCACAATGTAAGCTGGGATTGTTTAACTCGTGGCATATATTTCTTATCGATAATTTTTTTTCCTCTTTTTTTTTTTTTGTTTTTTTTTTGGCATTACTGTTTAAGGTCTTAGTTTCTCGAAGAAAGAAATAGAAAAAATAATGTCAGGAAGTCTACAATTCATGGTCTTTTATGACGCATTCTTAGAGATGCAAGAATCTAAGTTAGAAAATATTAAATATGGACAAGACTAAAAGCAAACCAATTAAAAAACCAACCAAAGATAATTTAAAAAAAGCCCCATAAAAAAAACCAAAACGTCCTTACCTACAGCGTTTTCGCTTTGTCCTCTACAGAGGGAATCCATGACCAAAGTGTGTGCAAAAAAGGTGATCCTGGGACTTCCAAAATATGGCCTTAGCAAGGTGGACTGGAGGCCTCTCAGGTGTGGATAATGGCTTGTGGTATTCGTGATGAAAATAGTAGAAGTAGCTGTAGTAGTAGTAGTAGTAGTAGTAGTAGTAGTAGTAGTAGTAGTAGTAGTAGTAGTAGTAGTAGTAGTAGTAGTAGTAGTAGTTGTAGTAGTAGTAGTAGTAGTAGTAGTAGTAGTAGTAGTAGTAGTAGTAGTAGCAGTAGTAGTAGTAGCAGCAGCAGCAGCAGTAGTAGTAGTAGTAGTAGTAGTAGTAGTATTAGTAGTAGAAGTAGTAGTAGTAGTAGTAGTAGTAGTAGTAGTAGTAGTAGTAGTAGTAGTAGTAGTAGTAGTAGTAGTAGTAGTAGTAGTAGTAGTAGTAGTAGTTGAGGTAGAATTAGTAGTAGTAGTACTAAGTGTTGTTGTAGTAGTAGTAGTAGTAGTAGTAGTAGTAGTAGTTGAGGTAGAATTAGTAGTAGTAGTACTAAGTGTTGTAGTAGTAGTAGTAGTAGTAGTAGTAGTAGTAGTAGTAGTAGTAGTAGTAGTAGTAGTAGTAGTAGTAGTAGTAGTAGTAGTAGTAGTAGTAGTAGTAGTAGTGGTAGTAGTAGTAGAAGTAGTAGTTTGAAGAAATAGTAGTAGTAGTACTAGGTGTTTAGTAGTAGTAGTACTAGGGTAGTAGTAGTAGTAGTAGTAGTAGTAGTAGTAGTAGTAGTAGTAGTAGTAGTAGCGATAGTAACGATAGTAGTAGTAGTAGTAGTAGTAGTAGTAGTAGTAGTAGTAGTAGTAGTAGTAGTAGTAGTAGTAGTAGTAGTAGTAGAAAGAGAGAGAGAGAGAGAGAGAGAGAGAGAGAGAGAGAGAGAGAGAGAGAGAGAGAGAGAGAGAGAGAGAGAGAGAGAGAGAGAGACAGGCAGAAGGAAGTGGAGGCTTGCCACGCAGACAGCCAGACAGACCCACAGGAAGACAGAAAAAAAAAAAAAGAATCCAACAAAACAAAAAAAACAACAAAAAACAAAGAAGAATAGAAACATAAGACACGATGACTAAGTATTACCGGATTACCATCTCCCCTGTCTATTAGAGATAAAAGAAGACAACTCAAAGTTCCAAGTTTCTCTCATTCTTCCAGATCTCGACGGTACAAAGACCTCCTCGAGGGCACGTTTTCAGCGCATACTTCTAAGGTTTTTCTGACGTACGAGACACCCTGGTGGATTGAACAGTCCAGATATCCTGCCAGGGTTCTCGACGCCGCCGGCCTAGGAGAGGTCTACGACTGGGGTCAATCAAGTGAGACTGGCCACTGGACGCTGCTCATCAGCTACAACAAACTGAAGTATACGGACAACCAGTGGGTGAGGAATACAGGGCTGAACTCTAGTCTTCTAGACGGCAGTATTGGTGGTTCGGTGGATTTCGAAGAGGAAAATCCCATGTTAACGGAGCCCGACACCATTTTACCTCGGATCCCCGGTTCTGTGTACGGTGAAAACCGCGTCACGGCTCCGCTTAAGGATTACCTGTACAAGCGTCTCTCTCTGGCATTCGGTATTCCCCGATGCGGTATCCCTGATCCGGTATCGTCTATTGCCCGATTTTGGATAAAGTACCCGTATGGCGGCGGCTGGGTACTAACGCGACCCGGGTACACTTACGAGGAGCTGATAAATGGATACCGCCGGCCCTCGGATACCGATGACGTCTTCGTCGTAGGGAGTGACTACACGGCAAGAGATATGACCGGTTGGGCAGAGGGAGCTCTTTGGACCGTAGAGAGAGTAATAGATCAGTTTTTCAAGCCCAACCAAACCGTTGTTTAAACGTGATGTAGGTAAAAAAAAATAAAATATATATATATATATTTAAAAAAAAATCGTATGTATTAGATACCGGTAGCTGTTCACTTCTGATAAAGGGTGACTAAAATAATGCAACGATATAAAGGCATGAAATAAAAACCTCCCTTTTAGGCTTTAGAGATTCTTTACTTATTTTCTTTTTTAAAAAAAGTATTTCTCCTTTTTTTTTTTTGCTTTTTTTTTCAAGACATAAGTTGATACAAGTATTATGATTCTGCTGATAATTGTAATGATAATAATGATGATTCTGGCGGTGATGATGATAGTGTTGGTAAAGACGATGATGAGGATGACGATAAAAATGATGATGATGATGCTGATGATGATGATGATGGCGATAATGATAATGATTATTACTATGGTGATTCCGATAATGCTGCTAGCGGTGTTGATGATGAAGACGATGAAAATGACTATGATGATCTACGCTGATCCGGATTCTCATGCAACTATGATGATGTTATTGATGATGATGATGATGATGATGATGATGATGATGATGATGATGATGATGATGATGATGATGATGATGATGGCGATGAGGATGTTATTGATGATGATGATGATGATGGTGATGATGATTTTATTGATAATGATGATAATGATGATGATTAGAATGCTATTGATGATGATGATGATGATGATGATGATGATGATGGTGATGATGATGATGATGAGGATAATGATATTTTTAATGTTACAACGATAATTTTGGAATAAAATCTATTTTGATACGACCCGCTTAACTAGTTAATCGAAAAGATTATTTCAGGAGATTGCAAAACATGGATGAATGAGCTGTTTGTGGATTGGCCGAGGGAGTGTGTGTATGTTGTGAAGAGAAATTAGGCAGAGAGAGGACACGAGTCAGTTTGGCCAGAGAAGACATTGCTGCAAACTGGTAATTATCTCATTAAGCTTTCATTTAAACCTGCGCCAAAGGACGATAACTTGTCAATTTTCTGAGATAAGAAACAAAATTTACATCCCATGAACGGCAACAATAATTTGGCCTATATTATGCGAAAGAATGAATTAAAACTAATTGCACGTTACCTTTAACAAAATTCCCAAGACAAAGGAATCATTGACAATAATAATTTGTTTTTATACATACAGCTAAAGATAGAATAGATGTTGAAACGTATCTTTCTTTATTTCTTGGTAATCTTTCTGCATTTTACTGGTTATACAAACCATAGCTCTATCTATAGACACAAGCTCTGCTGAGGGGTCTCTGCTTATGGAAATTAATATCAAAGCACTACCTCAGATTACAATGTAAAATTCAGAAACACAAATTCAGTTCCATAAAAATTATAACTCCAGTAAGTTTTCCTAAGAATGCATTCGGAATTTTATTCGGAAAATCTTCACGGATAATGAAAAAACTGTCTCGGAGCCATAACCTGCTGAACGAAAAAATCTTCATAAATACTCGTGCATGATACATTTAAAAAAAATTTTTTTAATGTGATTACAATAATAGTCTTGATGTGGCTGTAAGGGTTATTGACGGTAATTTCTAAGTGATGGATTTGAAGGTTATTTTCAAGTACAGAAAATAGATAGTAGGCTTTAAGAGATTTAGATTTAGATCTATTTCAAAATTAAGTAGAACAATAAATCGAAAACTACCGTAATCATTTTTTCTCCATTAAAATCAAGGAGAATGAGATAAAAATAAAGCTGGTAGATCTCTAAATATGAGTTATCGGTTGCAATTATCAATTATAGCCTCCAATTACACAGATAATATGAATTTCCGACGATTGAAAGCCAATGTTTGGCTTCGATGAATCGTTAATTACCTGCGCATTTATCAATACAGACCATATTATAGAATGATATCATATAAAACATAAAGAAGAACGAGACAGTTTAAGGCATGAAAATTGGCTTTAGATCTCAAGTCTTCTAGTCTACTTTTTTCATCTCTGATAGCACAATCAAGTTTCAATCATAAGTATTTTTTAATATATATTATTTATATACACACACATTTTATACAAAGGCATTGAAAATCGTGAAAAAATTTTAAGTTTAATTTCCTATTAATTTTTGCTCTCTAGTTCAAACCATCTTATCATCTTTTTAGACAATTGGCGATAGCAATTTTTCTTTAGGGTTCCAAATAATGTACATTTTAGGCTTTACAAATTAATTTTACCATATAGATTTACATACAAAGTTACAAAGTACAAGCAGAATTGTCAATATACTTGTTACTCAAAACAAGATCCCAACAGCTAAGACATAAATGCTCTACGTTCAACCCTTAGGACTATACTCGGGAAAAAAGATTACAACTAGCGGGCGCTTTCTTTATCTGTCAAATTTCCGGATTTTTAGCTGGTTTGCCGTTTGATTTTGCCTGTCCGCCAAACGGTGGTTTCAGGCCTCGTGTATATCCAACCAACGCCCCCTTTAGGCACGGTAGAATTGAAAAGATTAGGCCCAAAATTTACCTAACAACGTCAAGGAGCTCCAACCCATGGAGAAGATCTCAACAAGATGTCAAGACGGACGCTCTAACTTCATACCACCGACGCTCTAATTTATTTATTTCAGTTGGAAGGCAGAGTTCGATTCTTTAAACACATTATTAAAAAAATGACATAAATAAGCCCTTAAATCCTCAAACCTTTCGCCCGCTGTCTTGTCAAAATCATACCAAATTTTGTTTGTTCTTTTTTTCAGATGTTATTGATGGTTAATGTATTATACATGAATTACAAGAAATGTGTTCCAAAATTTAAACACTTCTGAAACGGAACGGTTTGATTTGAAAAAGAAGATAAGTTTGACAACATTTAAAAAAAAAATTGAATCTTTTAATGCAAGCTAAATGGATCATTTAATAAAAATGTCCTTCTTTTCTTTAGAAATGAACTCACATTTTGTTTCGAACGAGTATTTTTAACACTGTTGCATTTATATTCTTTTTTTCCCCATTATTATCATTATCGCCACCATCATCATCACTATTATCATCATCATCATCATCATCATCATCATCATCATCATCATCATTATCATCATCATCATCACCACCGTTATCTTCGTCATCAGCATGATCATCATGGTCATTATGATCTCGATAATAATTATCACTAAAATGGACTCCATCAACAGCTACATTTTCACTCCACAGAGACAAAGAAGGCAATAATCGAACTATCTCAAAGTTTTTCGAGTATTCATAATCTTTTTAATAATTATGTGTTACTCGACGTTCCATCGGTTGCGAATATCTTCAGTTTTTCAATACACAAAAAGTTACTTTCTGTTGTATTTTTAAATGGAATTGCCGTATCTGTTCGGCTGGGCCTGGAAGAACTGCTCCATCATTCTGTCCACTGTCCAAAGAGCGCCCTCTGCCCAACCGGTCGTATCTCTAGCCGAGTAGTCGCTACCGACGACGAAGACGTCATCAGTATCGGAGGGCCGTCGGTATCCGTTTATCAGTTCATCGTAAGTGTAACCGGGCCGTGTAAACGCCCAGCCGCCACCAAACGGATACTTGATCCAAAATTGGGCAATGGAAGACACTGGATCCGGAATACCACATCGGGGAATACCAAATGCCATGGCGAGCCTCTTTTTCAAGTATTCATTAAGGGGAGCCGTAACGCGGTTTGCTCCGTAGACGGAACCGGGTATTCGAGGCAAAACTGTATTCGGTTCCACCAGAACCGGATCGTCCAAATCCAGCTTACCACCGATACTCTCCTCTAGAAGATTCTCGTCCAAGCCATTATTCTTGACCCACTGTTTGTCTGTATCTCTCAACTTAGTGTAGCTGACCAACAAAGTCCAGTGTCCCGACACGGTTGATTGACCCCAGTGGTAGACCTCTCCAAGACCCGACGCGTCAAGAACCTGAGCCGGATATCTGGACTCGTCAATCCACCATGGTGTCTGGTAAGTCATGAATACCTTGGACGTGTGAGCCAGAAAGGTGCCATCAAGCAGGTCTTTGTAACGCCTTGATCTGAAATATTGAATGTATCATGGAAAAAAATTGTAATTAATTTCTGCCTTTTTTAATTGACAAATTATTACATTGTTCCAAGGTCGAGCTTCGTATTTCTGTAAAAAATAAATAATGCTTAACTAAAGAAGCTAGTGTAAGATAAATCAAGTATAATTGATATTGATGAAGATGATGATGGTGGTGGTAATAATATTAATAATTTTTATGTTACCACTACTACTACTACTACTACTACTACTACTACTACTACTACTACTACTACTACTACTACTACTACTACTACTACTACTACTACTACTACTACTACTACAGCTGCTGCTGCTGCTACTACTACTACTACTACTACTACTACTACTACTATCACTACCATTACTACAACTACTATTACTATTGCTATACTACTACCACTACTACTACTACTACTACTACTACTACTACTACTACTACTACTACTACTACTACTACTATTGCTATACTACTACCACTACTACTACTACTACTACTACTACTACTACTACTACTACTACTACTACTACTACTACTGCTGCTGCTGCTGCTGCTGCTGCTAATGCTTCTTCTACTACTACTTCTACTACTACTTCTGTTGCTAGTGCTGCTACGACTAGTAATAATAGCAACAACAACAACCACAGCAACAACAACTTGTCATATTCCACCTTCTCCATCACCCCAAACATTTCGACAACTTCTATTTTTAGCACCCGACCGGTCGTCCCATACCTGAGAGGTCTCCAATCGACCTGGGTGAGACCATACTTAGGAAGTCCTAGGATTACCTTCTTAGCGCACACGTTGAAAGTAGATCCTCTCTGTGGAGTGAAATAAATAGGGAAAAATTGTGACGTCATTGCTGGCTCTAAATATTCCGAATGAAATCGGGGTCGAGTTTGACTAACTTTGATTCGCTTCAGAAGTTGCATGAAGTTGTTAAGTTTTGTACCCAGTAAGAGCAACGTTGCCTTATGTTGTTTCTTCTTTTGATGATACGACATTACGACAAATGAGTTAAATTCGGGTTTTTCTAAAACACAGGCCTTGTCATCTGATTACACAAAACTTCTGCATTTTGAGGGTTAAGGTTATTTAATTCATCTAACTTTTTACCATGGTTAAGACAGAGTAATTCTAAGGAAGCCCATTCAAGAACAATATCAAACTGCCCTGACTGTAACAATTAGCTAACTGACATTTTGATATTTGATAAAAGTTTTTGTTTATTTCGGTGACTCGACCTTTTCTTAATAAAGCCTCGACTAAAATGCACAAATATCGTTTCTTTAGAATCAAGAATTAAGCGTCGACAAGGGAAGTGAAATCATGACTTTTTCTCCAGACTCACATATAAGAGGGGACTCGTGTCTATAAAAGATTTGAAGTAAAAATTATATCTTTTAGCATTTCATGTTCTCGTATAACGAGAGTTGCGCTGACTTGAACTCGCCACAGTTATAAAGCATAGGTCGGATCAAATGGTACTACTCGACAACACACAATACAAGTACACAGTTCATTCTGGATTTTCCCTTTCTATTTAAAGATCCTTCCCAAAAGTTCATTATCAGGTTTTAATTGACAACAAAGTTAACACTAAAAAGGAGTGCAGAGAGATGCACTGCCTTTCGGAAATCCAAAGCCGCCCATTTATTTATGCCTTCATCATAACGGGTCCTTTAAAGCATTTTTAAAAAATTGGAATTTTACAAAACTTTCTTTCTAATTTTAAATGACTTTAAAATGAGAAATGTTTATGTGACAGGGACGCAAATTTAAAAAAAAAAATGCGCGTGTGTCCTTGTGTGTTTGAAGAAGTAAAAGAAGGAAGACAGCATGAAATCTCTGCTTCTACACAGGATATGATGCGATACTGCTCACATTTGAAAATGTTCAAACAACTTGCTGATTAAAAATGATTGAATGAGCTCGTCAAAACGTCCTTTTTCATGGTTTTTGACTACCGAAGAGCCCGTTATGGGGAATAGATCTATGTCCTAGAAATAAAAGAAGCCCTCAGATTCAATTATTGCATATGACTCTCTACATAAATCAAATCGCCTACTTTTTTCGGACCGACAAATTAAAAGAAAATATTCATAGATCTTACCGGGAAAATTAGAATTGAAATAAAGGAGACATTTGGTTGTGTGGGGGCCTTTCGTAAGGAGGAATTTTTCAATGAATGTTGATTGGACAACGAACACGTGAAAGGTTTCCCTTCTAACAAGGTGGGTGTTCTAAACGTAAAGCAGCCATTGGAGGTATGAAGAAAATTAGTTATTTATAGCTTTATGCAGTAACCCAAGCTTCTCTCCAAGGGAAACCAGTCCAACCTACACTATGGAGATCCAGAGTTTCGTCATCAACTGTCACAGTCCTTCTAAACTGTAGTATGTACTTCCCTGACGTGCCTCTGATGGCTTCCAGCTTCGTGTTCAGCTCAAGCGAATGGCTGGGAAAGAAAATGAAATATATTTATGTAAAAAAAACAAAACAATAATCTGACTCTTTATCAATATCGGATAAAAAAAAATAGTCTCGTGTTCATCTGAATTGAATGGCTGGGAAAGAAAAAAAAGTTTATATAATATTATGTAAATCGAAAAAAAATAATCTGACTCTTTATCAATTTTGTAAAAAGAGAATTTCTTGCTCATCTCACTCGGATGGCTGGGAAAGAAAAAAAAAATTAGTATAATTGTAGAATTTATGTAAATCCAAAAAAATAGTCCGACCAATGTAATTAATAATATCAGTATTAGAGTATCACGATCATGGCTATTGCAAACATTTTGAATTATGATAACGTCAAATACATGTTAAATTTACAATTTTTTTTTAATTTCATAAAATATAATTCATCTTGATTGAAAACAGATGTGAAGATGGAATTACGCAGACTACACCTGCTGGGGCAATAAAAAAAGGTAGGTAGTAGACTTTCGTTTCATTTGCCGTTTGACTGTAATCTGATCAAGATTAATTGGATAAGTCACCAAATGCTCAATTCTGAAAGCCAAAAAATGCTTGCGCTTCGCCATTAATGGTGGATAAGATTCAAAAAAAAAAAAAAAAATAAAAAAAACCCATTACTCACCTAGCACTTGCCTCGAGGAACTTGTTGATCGAGGCTTTAACTATCTGGTCGTAGCCTTCCTCAACTGTGAGGACATCGTCTTCACCTTGATCAGGTCTGGCAGAGATCAAACAATTTTCTGTTAAGCTATAATTCAATACACGGTACCAATTAAGATTGAATGATATTTTATATGGACTATTGTTTAGGAACAAAACAAACAGTGCAAGGGCATCAAAATTTTTTCTTTATTACCATGTTTCAATTGTAGATATAAATTAAGATTAACTTATTCTATTTGGACTGTTGTGTAAGAGATGATAAGTATCAGAACAAACAATGCAAGAGATTGAAAGTATAGTTTCAGGAAGCGCCATATTCGTGTTCGACAGAAACCCAACATTTCTCGTTTTTTAGCTAAGTTTCAATTTGAGTACAAATAAACATGAAATGATATATGGACTTTTGTTTAAGAGATGCTAAAAAGCAGTGGCGTGAAAGAAAAGTTTAAGCTTGAGTAGATCATCACAAATAACAGATATAATGGTTGCTTTTTCAACAATGTTTGATCAAGATTTCAAACATTTGAAGCTTTCAAGGTTTAAGAGAGCGAGTGATTCATATGATTCTATTTTTTTTTTTTTGCATAATCCTGTATTATCGTTCTCTCTCTCTCTCTCTCTCTCTCTCTCTCTCTCTCTCTCTCTCTCTCTCTCTCTCTCTCTCTCTCTCTCTCTCTCTCTCTCTCCCTTTCGCTCTCGCGTGCCTCTCGCAGTACTCTTCTCTTATTCTATTTCTTCCTTTCTCATTCACTCTTTCTTCTTTTCTCATTGTCCGTGTCTGTCTGCCTGTCTACCAATTTGTATCCTTCGCCTCCCCTTCCTCTCTCTCCTCCCCCTCTCTTCCTCTCCTATTCTTTTTTTCCTTTCTCATTCACTCTTTCTCCTTTTCCCAATGTCTTTGTGTGTCTACCTGTCTCTATGTTTGTTTCCTTCTATTTCCACCCACCTCTCTCTCTCTCTCTCTCTCTCTCTCTCTCTCTCTCTCTCTCTCTCTTTCTTTCTCTCTCTCATTCTCTTACATGTGAGCCCCGAAATACTCGATGATCATATCAATGGCTGAGATCTCTTCGTTGTCGAAATGGTTTTCATCCAGCAAGTATCTCAGCGCCTCTGGGGAGGCGACTAGGCCCAGAGATTCAGGGACGCTGAAAGAGAGAGAGAGAGAGAGAGAGAGAGAGAGAGAGAGAGAGAGAGAGAGAGAGAGAGATGCAGACAGACAGAGACAGACAGAAAGAGAGAGAAAGAGGGAAAGAGAGAAAGAGAGAGAGAGAGGCAGACAGAGAGGGAGACACAAAAGAGAGAGACAGAAAGAGAGAGAAAGAGGAAGAGAGAAAGAGAGAGGAGAGAGAAGCAGACAGACAGACGGAGAGGAAAAGACAGAAAGACGGAAAAACAGAGAGAGAGAGAGAGAGAGAGAGAGAGAGAGAGAGAGGGGGGGGGGGGGGAGTTAAAAAAGCGTAATATACTGCATATAAAAAAAAGTAAATTATATATGATTCATAGAGTTGAATAGCCCATGCCCAGAATGCAATTTTGGCGGAGAAACTGACCCGAGTTAAAGAAAGATTGAAAGGCTTATTTGGGGCCTTTACCCTGAGCCAGGTTGAGAAAGGCTATGAAGAATGTAAATCTAGATTGTGTGTGTGTGAGAGAGAGAGAGAGAGGAGAGACAGAGAGAGAGAGAGACAAAGAGAAAGAGAGAGAGAGACTGACAGACAGACAGATAGACAAACAGAGAGAGAGAGAGAGAGAGAGAGAGAGAGAGAGAGAGAGAGAGAGAGAGAGAGAGAGGGAGAGAGAGGGAGAGAGAGAGAGAAAGTATAGGAGAAAGAAAAAAAGACAAAATCATGTTTCAGCGCATTTTCGCTCCTCTTGAGTCAGACAAGGCTGCATTCAGTAGGCTGAAAAAGTGTGACGTCATTTCCTATTCTCAATACCCCTGAAATATTTCAGTTAGGGGACAGGTTAGCTCACAGCATATCACACATCATTATTTCCCAAAAGGAGTCAGTTTTTCTTTATTTAAGTCTTCGATGCTTTTTGATACTCTTGAAATAATTTTGCTGCAAAGCGATGGAAAACGATAACATTTAATCAATTTTAAGAACCAGTAATTAAGCCTTGCAAAGGGAATCAACTTACACTATGACAGTTCTATGAGATTTTATCTGAGCTCTTATCCGTGCCTCGTTACACTTTGGGTACTGACCCATATATCTCAATCTATAATCTTTGGGTACTGAGCCACATATCTCAATCTATAATATTTGGGTATTGACCCATATATCTCAATCTATAATCTTTGGGTACTGAGCCACATATCTCAATCTATAATATTTGGGTATTGACCCATATATCTCAATCTATAATCTTTGGGTACTGAGCCATATATCTCAATCTATAATATTTGGGTATTGACCCATATATCTCAATCTATAATCTTTGGGTACTGAGCCATATGTCTCAATCTATAATCTTTGGGTACTGAGCCATATGTCTCAATCTATAATCTTTGGGTACTGAGCCATATGTCTCAATCTATAATCTTTGGGTACTGAGCCATATATCTCAATCTATAATCTTTGGGTACTGAGCCACATATCTCAATCTATAATCTTTGGGTATTGAGCCATATATCTCAATCTATAATCTTTGGGTACTGAGCCATATGTCTCTATCTATAATTTTTGCATTCTGAGCCATATGTCTCAATCTATAATTTTTGCATTCTGAGCCATATGTCTCTATCTATAATTTTTGCATTCTGAGCCATATGTCTCTATCTATAATTTTTGCATTCTGAGCCATATGTCTCAATCTATAATTTTTGCATTCTGAGCCATATGTCTCAATTTATAATCTTTCGGTACTTAGTTGTATGTCTCAATCTATAATCTTTCGGTACTGAGCCATGTGTCTCAATGTCTAATCTTTGGGTACTGAGTCATATGTCTCAATCTTTAATCTTTGGACCGGGTACGGAACAATATATCTCAATCTTTGATCTTTAGGTACTAAATCATTTATCTCAATCTATAATCTCTGGGTACTGAGACATATATCTTAATATATAAAATACAATAAATATCGACCCATCTATGATCTTTGGTTACTAAGCCTGGTTTAGGTGAAAGTTTTTTCAAAGCATCAAAATGTTTAAGAGGTGTAAGATTGTTGCCATACCTGAGGTCGTAAAGATAGCGTCCATCCACGACGGTGAGGTCAAATATGTTATCTATGGTCACGTTGTCCAGTGGATCATTGGTCAGTTTCTGGAACATGTATCTGTAACGGAAGAGAAATATAACATGGACATCATCGATATGCGTGGATTACAGAAGAATAAACTGCGACGCATGTAAAAAGTTGAATGTGAGGTATTCTGGGTCAGTCAAAGACTAGTTGCTCAAACCAATTTTGAGTTTAAGCATTTTTAATAACAGTGGGATTTTTTGATGACTCTTTTTTTATTTTTATTTTACATATCTAAGATATCTTTAAAAATGAGAGAGCTATTACTTTTTCACTCGCTTGGGGGCCGAAAAATCACTTTCATATGATACCTAAGACTGGATTATGTCAAATTTCCAAACTTGTGTCATGTTCGACATGATTGCATCTCAGATAATGTTGAAGATAAGAGCAGAGCACAGTTGATGTTTACTTAAAACCCCGAAGGATAAATAGATGATGCTTGTCTATCTTTAACATATACCTAGAAGAAGAAGAAGAAGAAGAAGAAGAAGAAGAAGAAGAAGAAGAAGAAGAAGAAGAAGTAGAAGAATGAGAAGTAGTAGAAGAAGTAGAAGAAGAAGAAGAAGAAGAAGAAGAAGAAGAAGAAGAAGAAGAAGAAGAAGAAGAAGAAGAAGAAGAAGAAGAAGAAGAAGAAGAAGAAGAAGAAGAAGAAGAAGAAGAAGAAGAAGAAGAGGAAGAAGAAGAAGAAGAAGAAGAAGAAGAAGAAGAAGAAGAAGAAGAAGAAGAAGAAGAAGAAGAAGAAGAAGAAGAAGAAGAAGAAGAAGAAGAAGAAGAAGAAGAAGAAGAAGAAGAAGAAGAAGAAGAAGAAGAAGAAGAAGAAGAAGAAGAAGAAGAAGAAGAAGAAGAAGAAGAAGAAGAAGAAGAAGAAGAAGAAGAAGAAGAAGAAGAAGAAGAAGAAGAAGAAGAAGAAGAAGAAGAAGAAGAAGAAGAAGAAGAAGAAGAAGAAGAAGAAGAAGAAGAAGAAGAAGAAGAAGAAGAAGAAGAAGAAGAAGAAGAAGAAGAAGAAGAAGAAGAAGAAGAAGAAGAAGAAGAAGAAGAAGAAGAAGAAGAAGAAGAAGAAGAAGAAGAAGAAGTCATATAATAAAAAAAATAACCAAGGTCATGCCTCAACAGATCCGCTTGGTTTTCCTTCTCTTCCGGCGTCAGATCGTACGGAATATCGCCCGTCCTGAACTCTTCCGCCGTCATAGAGACGTTTCTCCTGAACACTCTGTCCGGATAGGTGGAGTCGTTTTCACCGAGGAAAACTTTCTCTGTCAGGCCTTTTGTAAGAATGGAAGAGCAAAAAAAAATTTGAGATTTTTTTTTATTTATCACTGTGAATGAAATGATTATTTAAATGAAAAAGACACCTACCGAGCTGCAGAAAAGCTTCAAGTTAATAGTATCTAAAAACTTCGAGATTTGCAATAGTTAATATCGCAAAAGTTTCAAAATTTGTAACAGATAATAACAGTTAAAAGCTTCAATATTTGAACAGTAAATGACACCTCAAAAATTCATGGTTATCAGTTAAAAGCTTGAAGATTTTCTACAGGTTATAACACCAAAAAGCTTCAAGTTTTGCAAGAGGCAATAACACCTAAGAGCTTCAAGATTTGCAAAGTGTATGACACCTATCAGCTTCAAGTTCAATAACAGGCAATAACACTTAAATGTTTCAAGATTTACAACAGTTAATAATATCGAAAGGCTACAACATTTAATATGACATAAAAGCTTCAAAATTTGCAACAAGCAATAACACGTAAAAGTTTCAAGATTTGCAACCGGTAATGACATCTAAAATAGAAATTACAAGACTTAACATAAATCATACAGAACAATAACGATAATCATATTAGAGAAAAAGCATTTTCCAGTCTTAAGCATCTACTTCCCCAAAAATCAGACCAGACATCTTTTTTAATTTTCTATTTGTTTCATAGTCATAGATTTATAGAACTAGGTAATTAGTTCAGCTAATATGTGATGGAAGACACACATGCACACACCCGAAAAAAATATTTCTACAATCAGTCTTTCAGTTGAGCAACTCGACTGCTACGGCCCAAAAAGACAAAAAAAAAAAAAAAAAAACAAAAACTAAATGCAAATTCTTAATGAATAAATGACATCTGATATCTTTGTAATTATGGATGTACACTTGTAAATTATTGATTATCAATATTACACCTCACTGTTAAGTGGCAAATGTGACTCAATACTTCGCTTCCTTAATTATTTTTTTTATTAATCGAGATTCCAATATCTTGTTTTTTGCAAAGAGCAGAGCCTCCACAACAAGTGAATCCCAAAAATCTTTAAATCAGTCCACTATTTGTTAAGTACATAATTTTTAAATGATAGAAATAAAAAAATATGTTTCATTCATTTCTTCCTACAAAATCTTATTTGAAAACGTCCGTGTATTTCAACTGTTAAAACAATTTATTCGGGTTTTTTTAATCTATAATCCTAAATTTATAAAATTAGGTAATCATTAATTAAATGAAATTATAGTTCACAGTACTGGGTCAATACTGGATCAATACTGGATCAATACTGGATCAATACTGGATCAATACTGGATCAATAACATTTAACGCGTAGCAAAATCGAGAAAGCGAAACCAGAGAGTAGAGTAGATGGAATCACGATTTCGCGATCGCCGTGAAAGTTGACGATATTTTTATTTCATTTATTCCGCCCAAAATTCGAATCGCAAAGAGATATTTCATTTGAATATCCCCTTCGGTTTGACCCTATTCCCCCATATGACTTTCATCAAATCACGATACCTACTCACTTTATTCAGCCCACGGTTTTAAAGTATTGCGTTTTATCATATTTTTAGACAAATAAGAATCAAACTAGCTACGACTCTCTTACCGAGTTCTTTGATAAGGTCTTGAACCAAGACGTGGAGATGGTTAATCAGTCTCATTCCACCCAGTTCCAGATTTTGATCCGGTACATCTGAAATTTGTTCCGTATAGATTCGTCCACCGATTCGATCCGAATACTCGTAGATTCCGATATCCAATCCATTGTTCCGCAACTTGTAGGCCGAATACGCTCCGGCTATTCCCGCTCCGACGATAGCTACGTCATGTTCAAGGCAGTCGTTTGCGGTTACTATGTTCAATACAAAAAAAAAAAAAATAAATCAATAGCAAGTTATTGAATCATTCCTTTCAAACAAAGCTGTCTATAAGTGATAAAAACTTAAAGACAGAAGACTGCTTATAATCTTTTGATCAATTATTGTTGGTTGCTTGTATCGAATGCGATTTTACAAGAATAATGAAACATTGAAAAGGTTTAAAGATCATTCTCTTCAACGTACAGGTACATGAATAAATTGAAGACTGTTACTCTGAAATGGGGGTTTAATTGGCTTAAAATTAATTGATTTTGGATTAATCTAACTGAATGATGCACACTGACATAGAAAGTAATCACCTTGAGGACTAGTCTTCTTAACTTTCTAGGAGCTACAAACATCGACATAAACAACCTTTTATGATTCTCTTTAAAATAGTAATTATGTTGTTGGCAATTTCTTCTTACTTCCCTTCCTTCTTGAACCTCAAATTTTCTCTTCCCCCCTCTCTTTCAATCTATCTATCTATCTTTCTTTGTATCTTCCATGTTCTCTCTCTCTCTCTCTCTCTCTCTCTCTCTCTCTCTCTCTCTCTCTCTCTCTCTCTCTCTCTCTCTCTCTCTCTCTCTTTTTCTACCCTTCTATCCAGTTCCGTTTCCTCTTACTCTTTCTCACAGTCTCCCACCCTCTCTCTCTCTCTCTATCTCTCTCTCTCTCTCTCTCTCTCTCTCTCTCTCTCTCTCTCTCTCTATCTCTCCCCCCCCCTCTCTCTCTCCCTCTCTCTCCTTTGCCTCTCCATATTTCCCTCCCTCCTATTTCATTTTCCTTTTTAATATGAATGATTTATAATTTTTTTTTTTTAAATTATTTTCAAGCTATAAATGCAACCAAGTACATTGATTTTTTTATTCAATTTTTGCTTTGTAGCCGAGCAATAACATCAATTAACCCATTAAATTAAACCTACCTCGCCTAGCATAGCAGGGAACAGACAGGATCGCAATAGACAGAGCTATAAATACGGCAGAAGTTCGCGCCATGGTTTCGAAATCCCAATAGAAATCTGAGAATGACATTTAATAGCATAAAATATCTTTATTTCCTGATTTAAAAAAAAAACAAAGCAATAATAATAATAATAATAATAATAATAATAATAATAATAATAATAATAATAATAATAATAATAATAATAATAATAATAATAATAATAATAATAATAATAATAATAATAATAATAATACTAATAATAATAATAATAATAATAATAATAATAATAATAATAATACTACTACTACTACTACTACTACTACTACTACTACTACTACTACTACTACTACTACTACTACTACTACTACTACTACTACTACTACTACTACTACTACTACTAATAATAATAATAATAATAATAATAATAATAATAATAATAATAATAATAATAATAATAATAATAATAATAATAATAATAATAATAATAATAATAATAATTATTATTATTTAATTATATAAATGTCATGACTTAAACTTCACATGACATAACACCTATTAAGAACAAGATTGACTTAACTCGTTAATTTTTTTGAATACATTTGAGTGACTCTTGCAGCTCACAGACAATCTATTAAAAATTATATAATCCAAAAACTAAGCGGTACTGAAGAGAAATTACATAATGATTTAGTCCTCCTACTATGTAAGCGAAAAGAAATGTAAATAAGGCCCTTCATTAAGCTTCAAGTTAGTTCTCTGTTTTTATTCTAATCTACATATCTTCTTTCTAGGGATCTACATTCAGAAAGACACGATATTTTCAAAAAAAAAAAAAACACAAAAAAAAACTCGAAACTGAATTACTTTTGTTTCTTAAACCAACTTACCTCGAAAAGTAATTCAGTGGACCAGCATGTGTAGTCTACTCGCCTGGAACTAAATACACGACGTTTAAATACTCTGAAAGCCACATGACGTGCAATTTGCATTCAAATTTTTATTTTTTTATGACCTTGAGCTGTAAATCTATTATGATCATGTTCGAAGCTGATGAGTTTTATACAATTGACAAACGGTTATGACAATATTATTTATCGGCTCAGCATTTGCGAGGTGACGCGAGAGAAAATTACATACATGTAGGTATAAAAAAAAATATAATGGGAGTTATTGCAGATTATATTACCTTCATGACAAGGGTAGTGATCACTTTATTTTTTCCTGATGTAAGTTACAGTTTTAAATAGTTTTTAGGTATCCTAGAACAAGATGGGAATATAATGTACTTTAAAGATCAATTAGACGTTTTAGGCAAAGAAAATACGTTTTAGTTTAATGTAAAATCACTTGTGGTTATTATTGCAAACCTAAATAACGGCTTAATAATGTATCTAAGTATAAGTGTCACCTTCACATACACACACATAACTATAAGGTTGCACTTATATTTATCGGTATACGTGCTTTTCCTAGCCTTCTGTTTTAATTTGTTTAGATTGTATATCTTTAACAACGACCACCATTTTTTCGCAAACAAATGTTAATAGATCTGTATAAAACCGAGCCTGTTAAAATGAGTAGCTTGCCTTTGACAGTATCTTGCTTATCGTACTCGGAAAATTAGCAAACTAATTGAGTTGCGCATGTCAGCGCAAAATCCATAACAGACCTAAGTTTTAGACTAGAGTGTTTAATGGATAAATATTTTGTCTACAATTTCATTTAGCTATTTTTTGCCAATGGACATTTTACAAAGGTTTCCAAATGGTGGTATTCGAAATTTCTTAGATCGGTCTTTTGTGACACAGAGAGAGAGAGAGAGAGAGAGAGAGAGAGAGAGAGAGAGAGAGAGAGAGAGAGAGAGAGAGAGAGAGAAAGACAGAGAGACAGAGAGACAGAGAAAGACAGACAGAGAGAGAGAGAGAGAGAGAGAGAGAGAGAGAGAGAGAGAGAGAGAGAGAGAGAGAGAGAGAGAGAGCAGTGATAAAATATACTACAATATTACTACTAGATTTTATAGAAAGAAAATATCAGAAAAGCGATATTTTGATTTTAAAAAGATCCGTCGACGAACCGCAACCAGAAGGTTGGTACCGATACATTTTTTACTCCTGGAGTTAAAAAAAAGTGAGAGTAGTGCATGGAATAAGATTTTATAGAAAGGAATCAATATTGCCAGAAAAGCGATACTTTAATACAAAATCGGTGACGAACTGCAACCAGAAGGTTGGTATCGATACATTTTTACTCTTGATGATTGTCTAGAAAGAAAAAGAGGGATTGATACATTTATTACTCTTCATGATTGTCTAGATAGATGAAGTGGTAATGATACATTTTTTACCTTTGATGATTGTCTAGATAGAAGAAGTAGTATCGATACATTTTTTACTCTTGATGATTGTCTAGATAGAAGAAGTAGTATCGATACATGTTTTACTCTTGATGATTGTCTAGATAGAAGAAGTAGTATCGATACATTTTTTACCTTTGATGATTGTCTAGATAGAAGAAGTAGTATGATACTTTTTTACTATTGATGATTGTCTAGATAGAAGAAGTAGTATCGATACATTTTTTACTCTTGATGATTGTCTGGATAGAAGAAGTAGTATGATACATTTTTTACTCTTGATGATTGTCTAGATAGAAGAAGTAGTATCGATACATTTTTTACTCTTGATGATTGTCTAGATAGAAGAAGTAGTATCGATACATTTTTTACTCTTGATGATTGTCTAGATAGAGGAAGAGGTATCGAAACATTTTTTTAATCTTGACTAATGTCCAGATGGAAGGAGTGGGATCGATACATTTTTTTAAACTCATGACGATTATCTAGAGAGAAGAAGAGATTTTGTTGCCTGGCCAAGGCTGTAAGTGATGGCTGTCACCGCTCGTCCACTAAATAGTTGCAATGAATTCTTTAGAGACATATGAAAGCTTTCGTCGCTTTAAAAAATATTTGTCAAAAAAAATATAAACATGTTAAGAAAATAGCAGGATTGACTACAGAAATTCTCTCTTTGACACTTCCATAAAATTAAGACTTTTAGAAGAGAAGCAATTTAAATCTACCGTTGAAATGGTGCAAATACTTTTTTTATGGTTACATTTGAGCAAGAACATTTTTTATACCTTTTTAAGATAGCATTTACCTCGACTTTTTGTCTCATTAAACTAGTAGAAAAGTCTTTACATTAAAATATTAGAAGTGTTTTCAGTTATCTCCATTATGCACGTTATCTTAGAAATCACTATGCTTCAAGTATTTAAGTTATTTTTCTAACCGTAGTTGTAAATACAAGATTTAAAACCCCGTTCCAAGAAAGGCACTTAGGTGACAATTTAACGCGACTGTGGTGCGCGTGTACCTTAGATAGGCTTATAAATGATCTTGATATCTCTCCTTTACTTACATGTTCCAGATATATGTCTCCACATGGATATCTTTACCGAGAATCTACATATCTCGATAATTCTTATACTAAACACATCTAGAACTTCAATCCTTTTGAAATTCGATGCCTGAAAGTAAAATCTAGATCAAGATATTGACCTTTTGATTTTAGTCCAGCTATTAAAAATAATTAGGCTATAGATCTAAAAACCTATGGCCAGGTAAATTTTTAGATTCGTTAGTTAGATCTTACTCTATAACTTGTAGATTTATTTCAGAAGCTTTTAGATCTGCCGCCACCTTCATCTTATGTGTACTTTTAGTTTACTTCCTACCATCTTTGGTAAGTTGTGCTTACAGGAAGTAGTGCGCACATTTTAAGAAAATAATAATCGCATTTTTTTTGCCTTTAATTTTCGAAAAATACTATTTTTTTGAAAAATATTATACCACTCCAATCGTTAGGACAATTTACAACTTGATGCCAAATTTGACGACCTTGGGTGGTCTAGAAATGTTCGGTAAGATAGCCCTCATTTTTCGCCTAGCTCTATAGAAAAGTTTGCCAGCTTCATCTTGCGCAAGCTTGGTTTATGGCAACCCACGCCTCAAGGCGACGCGTTCACTTTACGCCCCAACCCGTCTCTGAATGGCTTTGTTTGCGAATGAAGCAGTTTAAATCAGTCAAGCGCATAGTTTGCCAGCCTGCACGATTTTCCTGCGTGCACCGCACTGACTATTAAACACTCTCTGCGTGCACGTTTTATTTGTTTTTTTGTCAGGCACTCATTTGGTTTTCTAGCTATGACAAGTAAGCACTGTATTATCTATAACATAAAATGACTGGCAGGTGAATATATGTAGGCCATCTGTACATGCTGGAACATTTAGCTAACCGCAAAGAAAGCAATCACATGAACTGTTAGCCCATCTTGGGATCAGCCGCATTTGAATGTGGACGCCTGGGCTAAAACTGATGCCTTAGTGCAAGAACTAACTAAAGCATCCGATGTTTGGAAATGGCTCCCGCGGTACTTTGCTGTACTAACAGTTTTTGCAAAGAAATTGGAAGACAATTTTGTGAACAGAATCGTGGAAGATCCATGTCTGGATGGAAAGTGTTGACGATTTGCAGACTGCATCCTTAAAAAACTATGGAGAAACAGAGCACTTTGAAATTTCCTCCACCAGACTCTTTGCCTGATATTTACTGACGCAAACGTCGCAGGAAACATAATATACCTGTGAAAGATTCCTTTTAAAGATCTGTGAAATCTTCACTTGTAGTCAGTTGGAGATGTATACATATTTTAAAGATTCGAAGAGTGAGCAAAGGAATAGTTATCGTCAAAACACAGTCCACAGCAAACCCACAATGTAAAATGAAAGTTAAAAAAAAAAAAAAGAAGAGAAAGACGCTGAGAGTTTTTCAGAACTTAATTTTACCCATTTTCATGATGATATTTAAAAAAAAATACTGCCCTTTCGTTTGTGAATGCTAAATTATTAAATAATATAAAAGAAAAGGACTTCTATTTTGGCAATTATGTTAACGTGTAACCTTTTTTTTAGCCGTCGGATCGAATTCATTTATAACATGGTTCGCCTTCCGCTACTCGCAATCTACTATGTAGTCATGAAGCATAACAAGAGATACAGAGGTGATCATACTCAAAACCCGGTCCGAGAGGCAATCTCGCCTGCCATAATAGATTCGTTGCTATGGTTGGACTAAGACATCAATTTAATGAATGTATACACAAGGCACTTGTAACCAACGACAATAACAAAAACAAAAACGAAATAACTTTAAACACGATTATTAATGTGAAAGTTATATTAATTTTTATTTTTTACTGTCTGACGTAAATTTATTAAAGTTAAAGAAGGAGAGAATTGATCTGAAACAGATAAAAAAAATAAACATCGCTAGAGCCTGGATCTAGATCTCGGGTTTTAGAGAGCTAACAACTTAGACTAGGAAGAGAGTATCTCTTTCATTCTCTTCTTTCCTTTAGCCAAAAATAATATTATTGTAAGGCAAAGAGAAATGGTTGATTTTCACATCCCAGACTTTGGCGCCCTCATTCGAAGAGACGGTTTCTAATTCTGTTCGTTCATGAATCTGTGATGCAATGAGGTGAACTTCTACATGGGAAATCAGTTAATACTTAAAATCCATTTAAGACGTTTTGAGGATGCTATTATTTTTTTTTTCAGTTGGAATTGAATATCGATACATCGTATTAACTTTTTTCGCATTTTTTAAATTAAGGTTCGAATTACCCCTTCCCCCCCCCCCCCCAATAAAAAAAAAAAAAAAAAAATGAGATAATCCTCTAAGGAAATTCAGATTTTATTTGTGTATGGAACGAACAATTTTCCTATGCATGCCTAAAGTACTGTTAACATTCAACCTGGAATCGTTTTATCATTATCCTCTGAACGTTTATTGAATATTTTCATCCCACAAATGGCAGGGCCTGTGTTAGATTACTCATTTTTCTGGAGGGCACAGAGTAACTTACCACTGAGTCTTTGAAACTCCATTTATCGTCGATTAAAAGATCAAGAGCTGCCCTTTTGGCCCGATCTTATATATTTAATCGCGATATTTATTCAAATCATCATCATCATCATCATCATTATCATCATCATCCCATTTATATTAATTTATGGCATTTATAATGCTCACACTCATAGAAAATTTTAATACGCTTTGAGCTACATAACTTTCTACAAATCTCTACACATTTCTATGCACATAATTTGCATTTATAAAATCATGAGAGTATAATATGTAACTACAATTATGTTGCGCAAGTTGAAACTAAATAAAAGATAAAAATAAGTCTAAAATTTCTTTGGAAAAGAAAAAAAGGTAAGGTTGTTCAAACACTATTGGTTATGGGAAATTTACATAGTTTATTAAAATGAGAAAGGTTTATGTAAACAATTCTTCCCCTGTTATTCCATACATTTTACTTCACAATTTATAAGGTGCCAATTTTGTTTCCAATTTTTTGTTATGTCACTGTCCGGAATCGGGATGTATGCAAAAACCTGAAAACCCCGCTCTACAAACGGGTCCCTGCTGTCAATTTGCTGAGGCTGGGTTGCTTGTATGTATTTAACGAGGTTTATAAAATGGTCTTAATATCTCTTATTTTACTTACATGATCCAGATATTTGCCTCCACGTATTCATCTTTATCTAGAATCTAGATATCTTGATATTCTTATTCTAAATACAAAATGTACATATAGAACGTATTTCCTTACGGAATAAAGGAAATCGACTTAGTATTCTCTTCTTTCCCATCTGTGTTTTAGATCTTTTGAATGCTTATTGAAAAGCTCTGAATTTTCGCGTTATTTTAACCTATATCTGCACGTCAAGTCGATAGAAAAAGACTTCCGTTGTTAAAGAATGACAAAATGGCGCGCGAAATTGGTGATCGTAAGTTAGCTTATGTTGACGAAACAAAGCATTTTGGGGAAAGCAGTTTTGTAGATTCATTTATGATTTAGAACCTCGCCACATGAATGCTGTAGATGCCTGCAAAGTTTCAACGGTGAGGGTTTGGTAATAATGGAGGAGTTCTCGAACAAAGCCTTCCAAGTCCGCTTTTATATATATAGACGCCATCATAATTATGTCCGAACGTATAAAACTGAATTTTTTTTTTCACCAAACAACAGGCTCATCAATTGTGTTACATGATAGTTTAAAGGTTAGGTCTACAGATTATTTACTTTCATTACAAAGACGTTCGTCGTTCTCAGAATTCGAATTCTTAGTTGGTTTAGATCTTGGCAACAATTTTTGTATGTGTTTTTTTTGTAGTTGTTGTTGTTAATGTTATATATATATATATATATATATATATATATATATATATATATATATATATATATATATATATATATATAAAAACATGGAATAATAGTTCAAGGCGATTTAAAGGTTAAACAAATATTTAATGGGACCTGTCAATACATTTCAACAATATCGACAATAATATAATACATGCATGAGCCACAAGTTTCTAGTCCACAACAGGACATAACAGCTTGACCTAGAAGAACTCCTCCATCACTCGCTCTACGGTCCACAAGGCACCCTCGGCCCAACCGGTAGTATCCCGAGCCGAGTAATCGGTTCCCACCACGAATACGTCATGCTTATCCGAGGGCCGGCGGTATCCGTTTGTCAGCTCTTCGTAAGTGTGACCCGGCTTCGAGAACACCCAACCGCCGCCAAACGGGTACTTGATCCAAAATTTCGAAATCGATGATACCGGATCCGGAATATCAGACTCGGGAATACCAAACACCAGTGCGAGCCGCTTGTACAGGTAATCTTTGAGGGCACCCGTGACCCGGTTATCACCATAGACGGATCCGGGGATCCGAGGCAAAATTATGTCCGGTTCTACCATGATCGGGTCTTCTTTGTCGACATCCGCCAATCCGCCAATGCTTTCCTTGAGGAGGCCCTCGTCTAGACCATTATTGGTCACCCATTGAGTGTCCGTGGCCAATTGTTTAGTGTAGCTGACCAATAGTGTCCAGTGACCGGTCACGTTGGACACCCCCCAGTCGTACACCTCTCCCAGACCCGAAGCGACCATGGTTCTGGTTGGATATTTGGCCTGCTCGATCCACCAGGGCTTCTCGTAGCTGAGGAACACTTTGGACGCGTGCACCAAGAAAGTGCTCTGAAGCAAGTGCTTGTATTGCTTGGATCTGGAATAAATATAGAACAAGTTTATGAAATATTTATTAGTTAATTAATATTGATTACCCAAAAAAAAAAAAAAAAAAAAATATTCATTTGTTTCCCACAAATAATTGAGATATAGTTACGATTTCCACGAAAAGGCAAGAATGGAAAAAATTAAAATATAAAGGGAGAAAGTTTTATTATTATTATCATTATTACTATTATTATTATTATTATTATTATCATTATTATTATTATTATTATTATTATTATTATTATTATTATTATTATTATTATTATTATCATCATCATCATCATCATCATCATCATCATTATTATTATTATTATTATTATTAGTAGTAGTAGTAGTAGTAGTAGTAGTAGTAGTAGTAGTAGTAGTAGTAGTAGTAGTAGTAGTAGTAGTAGTAGTAGTAGTACTGTTATTGTTGTTGTTGTTGTTGTTGTTGTTGTTCTTCTTCTTCTTCTTCTTCTTCTTCTTCTTCTTATTATTATTATTATTATTATTATTATTATTATTATTGTTATTATCATTAGCATTATTTTATATTCCCTTTTTTATTGTAAATATTATCACTCTTACTATTGCTACTAATTTTGTTTACAATGATATTGCTCCTTTTTCCCCCTTTAAACTAATATTGTTATTATCATCGTTCCCTTCCTCGCCCCCCCCCTCCCCCCCTCTCCGAGTCTTTCTTTTTGTCTAAAAATAAAATATCATTACCGCAGGGGTTTCCAGTCGATCTTGCTCAGGGCATATTTCGGGAGACCTAGGATCACTTTCTTTGCGCACACGGCTGTTGTGGCGCCTCTCTGTGGAGATAGAATAAAATGAGACATCGGTTTGATATTGAAAAATATGCAATACTCATCTTTGAATGCAATAGGCAGATAAAGTGTGATGTTCTATATGGTTCTTATCGATCAGAAGAACACAGGTATTCAAGGTTCTTTGCATCTGATCCGCTACAGATGTAACATTGAGTGTTTCCTACTGGTGATTCTCCTGGAGAATATGGGCTTGTATCGCTTAATATTTTTTTTTGATTAGGAACACCGCTACTAGCGAGCGATCTCAGAAACGACCTTATACGTCTATAAGTCAAATATCAGATGAGACAGTATACAAGCAAACATAAAAGAGTTGAACAGATGAGCTTTTAAACCCATCTATTAAGTGTATAGCGATTCGACCTACAACTTGCAAATGATAGAACGAGAGCTCTGCCATATGCCAAATAGGCATCCGCGTTTTATGGCTGTCAGCATCATTCTATCCCCAATAGCTGTCAGCATCATTCTCTCCCCAATGGATGTCAGTATCATTCTCTCCCCAAAGGCTGTCAGCATCATTCTCTCACCAATGGCTGTCAGCATCATTCTCTCCCCAATGGCTGTCAGCATCATTCTCTCCCCAATGGCTGTCAGCATCATTCTCTCCCCAATAGCTGTCAGCATCATTCTCTCCCCAATGGCTGTCAGCATCATTCTCTCCCCAATGGCTGTCAACATCATTCTCTCCCCAATGGCTGTCAGCATCATTCTCTCACCAATGGCTGACAGCATCATTCTCTCCCCAATAGCTGCCAGCATCATTCTCTCCCCAATAGCTGTCAGCATCATTCTCTCCCCAATAGCTGTCAGCATCATTCTCTCCCCAATGGCTGTCAGCATCATTCTCTCCCCAATAGCTGTCAGCATCATTCTCTCCCCAATAGCTGTCAGCATCATTCTCTCCCCAATAGCTGTCAGCATCATTCTCTCCCCAATGGCTGTCAGCATCATTCTCTCCCCAATGGCTGTCAGCATCATTCTCTCCCCAATGAGTGTCAGCATCATTCTCTCCCCAATGGCTGTCAGCATCATTCTCTCCCCAATGGCGGTCAGCATCATTTTCTCCCCAATAGCTGTCAGCATCATTCTCTCCCCAATAGAGGTCAGCATCATTCTCTCCCCAATAGCTGCCAGCATCATTCTCTCCCCAATAGCTGTCAGCATCATTCTCTCCCCAATGGCGGTCAGCATCATTCTCTCCCCAATGGCGGTCAGCATCATTCTCTCCCCAATAGCTGTCAGCATCATTCTCTCCCCAATAGCTGTCAGCATCATTCTCTCCCCAATGGAGGTCAGCATCATTCTCTCCCCAATAGCTGCCAGCATCATTCTCTCCCCAAGTCAAACTATTCCAACTTACACTATGGAGATCCAGGGTTGCGTCATCAACTGTCACAGTTCTTCGAAACTGTAGTTTGTACTTCCCTGACGTGCCTCTGATGGCTTCCAGTTTCATGTTCATCTCAATCGAATGCCTGGGAGGGAATAATAGATTCAAAACACAAGGGAATTTATTTGTAGTGATAAATCAACAAGAATAATTACGAAGATGAAGGGCGATTAATAAAAGAGCGAAACAAGAAAAAATATTTGAACTCTTTGCGAATGCTCGCATATTTGTTCACTATGGTTTAAGTTATGTTTAATAATACATGTGTTTGATCTTGAGTTTACGGTGAGCTCATGGTGCATTATATGATATACAAGACAATGAGCAAAAATTGAAGAAAAAAATATTTTTCCCAATTTATTTTCTCGGAGAACCTTGTTTAAGGTGACAATAAAATTATTTATTTTGATTCTTGCTTTTTCTATCATCATATTAATAAGAAAAAAAAGGTTGGTGAATATTAATAACCGTTCAAAATGATTTCAATACCTAAAAGCTCACAAAGTTTATTCCATAAACTTATTTTTTTGGTTAACGATATGATTGTGATAGAGCCTAACTGTAAAGATATGACATAACTCATTTCATTAAAACAACCAGATATGTCTGTCATTGTGCGGAAAAGAGGGGCTGAGGGATGCAGGAGAGAATAAACGCTTATAGAAAAAAAAAAGTATACGCATAACACAAAAGATATGAAGTAGTCAGACAGTTTTCGTGCGATGCGTCTCCTAGCGTTCTCCGTTGTTCTCTTTGGCTGCCCGCTCTGTGGGGGGGGGTAGGTAATTATTTTTATAAACACAATCTTTTAAACAATCAGTATCACTTAAGTTCAAATAAATTGTCATCTATGAATTCCTGCAAGGCTGAGCACCTTTGCGCACTTTTTTGGGGAATTCATAGCTTTCTTATAAGCGTTAACAACGTTTTGTTTTTTTAAAGACAAAAAGTAAAGAATCGCTTGGGTTTGTAATTGCGTTGTGCAATATTTAACATTGTCAAAGCCTCACTTTTTGCTAGCTTCGAGAACTTCCTGGACTGCAGATTTCACAATCTGACTGAAGCCTTCCTCTATTGTTAACACATCGTCTCCTGTGTATTTTTGTCTGTTGGACAGAAAAAAAAAATCTTTTTAGTTTTGAAATATAATTATTGTGAGATCAGGAAAACGCTAACTCTTGCCCTCTTCCTTTGTGTCCTTATCTCTGTCTTTTCTCTCTTTCTCTCTCAGATAGAAAAAGATACAAAATATAGCTAAATCAGTGTTGTGTCGTCAAAAATTGCTAATAATATAAGATTAGTTGTATCACTTTATCTTCCTCTTTAGCGCCTACATTTTGTCTCTGGCTTAATAACAATCCTATGATTGGTGTATTTTAATTTCGTTTTCACAATACATAATAATTATTATTTTCCCCCTTTTGATATGGTTCTTTGTAGTTCTTTGTACGTATGCGTAACTGTGCTTAAGTGTTTTGGATTTTTGACAATTTCTTCACCTGTTTCTCCTTGTATCTTTCTCTCTATTTCTCTTCCACATTTCCTTCTCTATCACTATCTCTTTCTACCCTTTCTCAATCTCCCTCTCTCTCTCTCTCTCTCTCTCTCTCTCTCTCTCTCTCTCTCTCTCTCTCTCTGTCTCTCTCTTACTATCTCATTCATCACTCCTCTGCGGTCATTTTCCCCCATTTATCTTCCTCTCTATTTAGCGTTTTCTCTTTCTTTCTCATAATCTCTCTCTTCCTCTCTTTCTCTAACTGTCTCTCCATCTTCCTTTCCCCTCATCTCATGTTTGATGTTATGTCCGTCCTCACCTTTTCCTTTTCCTTTTTAGTTTCCCTTGTCCCTTCCTCTCACCCTTTAATTTTCTCTCTCTCTCTCTCTCTCTCTCTCTCTCTCTCTCTCTCTCTCTCTCTCTCTCTCTCTCTCTCTCTCTCTCTCTCTTTATCTTCCTTTCTCTTTTCCTATGTCTATGTCTCCCCCCCTCTCTCTGTCTGTCTCTGTCTGTTTGTCTGTCTCTGTCTCTGTCTCTATCTCTGTCTGTCTGTCTGTCTGTCTGTCTGTTTGTCTGTCTGTCTCTCTCTATCTATCTATCTATCTATCTATCTATCTATCTATCTTCCTCTCCCTTACCCATGAGAGCCAAAGTAGTAGAAGACCATGTCGGTTGCAGCAATCTCGTTATGGTTGAAGTGGTTTCCTCCCAGTAAGTAACTCTGGGCCTCTGAGGATGCAACCAGGCTCAGAGCTTCCGGTGTGCTGGAATACAGAGTAACAGTTCGTGATTGTATAGTGTCTATGACATATTGTGAATTATTGGTTACATATTGTGAGATCTTGGCTACATATTGTCAGATCTTGATTAAATATTGTGAGATCTTGGTTACATATTGTCAGATCTTGATTAAATATTGTGAGATCTTGGTTACAAATTGTAAAATCAAAGTACTTACATATTTTGACGTCTCGGTTTGATATTGTAAGATCTTGGCTAAATATTGTGAGATCTTGGTTACATACTGTGAAATCTTGTACATAATGTGAGATCTTGGTTACATGATATGAGATCTTGGTTTCACGTTATGAGATCTTGTTTACATCTGGTGATATCTTGGTTACATAATAATTATGAGATCCCGGTTACATATTGTGACATCTTGGTTACATATTGTGAGATCTTGATTATATAATGTGAGATTTTGATTACATAATAACAAGGTATATAATTTGAGACAGGTAGATAAATAATTTGTCTCGTTTATCAATCAGTTAATTAATTACTAAATATTTGTAAAGGTCTATTTCTATTTAAAAAAATATAGGGGGGGGGGGGAGAACAAATTTATGACGTCAGTAGCCCTTAAGAACGCTTGGTTATTGCTTTTAAACTTTTGAGCATTTCTGTTGCAATAACAAATTAGAATGAGGCG
>JAWDGP010001377.1:657500-660000 GCA_033675545.1 Elysia crispata
ACGCTGTGGTTTACTTTAGGGCCGCCGTCTTTTTTGGCTGAACCATACACTGCTCTTACTGAGCTTAAAAAGTACAATTCAGATCACTGAAACAGTGTTGCAAAGTTTTGTGGCGTTTTATAAAATTTGCCCTTTATCTAATATCGACTAAAGAAATTAATGCAATATTTAAAGAACACCAAACAGCTTATACTTGATATTATTATTTTGTATGTTTGAATTTTACAAAAAAAAAAAAAGTGAAATTTATCATTTAAAGGCTTAGTGCATTGTTTTTGTTCATTTATTTATTTAATGCTGTGATTTAGAGGAATAAAGGGTCTTAAAAAATTAGAAAAAGGAAATAAAAAATTGCACCAGCAAGGTTTTCGTATTTCTTTTCACACAAGGCTTCATTTCTCACTCCGATAATCACTTTGAAATTTTTGGATTAAATCATACCGCCAAAGATGTAGTTTTTCATTCAAAATTAACGGAAAACAAATAGAAATAAGATATAACCTCATTCAATACATATTTTAGACTTTGAATACTAAAAATTATTTTTTACGAGGCTTAGCGTAGCGGGCTGTGATGAGCCCCCTTCTCTATCAGTGGGGTGTCCCTCACTTAAAAAAAACAACAACTCAATCTTTTTAATTTTTTATAATGTTGATAATGTAAACAGCAAAATGGACTTATTTATGGTCCAATTACTCTTAAACAGGCAGGAATTAATGGTGTGGCGGTGAAGAATTGGGGGGGGGGGGGGGGTGTAAACAAAGCTGTTATCTCATTTTCAATGAGGGTCCTGAATTTAATAAACTGACTTCCTACGTGATTATGACGCTTGTTGAAAAGATACCTGATGCGTGAATCGCATCTCTCTATGGTCCCTGCCAGACGACAACATCGATTAACTCATTTTTTTCAATTACGTTTACTAGTTTCTAACTTTCAGCAGTACTTTTTTTTTATTGAAATTATTACATATGTTAATTTATAAAGATGAAAAAAAAAAAAAACACTTATACAAATGTGAATAGATTCACCCAAAGATTTCTTTTAGGAATGCAAAAAAATTCTTCATGAATTTTTAAAAAGGCCTTCAAATAGGGAAAAAAATGTGGCGTAACTGGTGGCTTTGAACCATTTGAGAACAATATTGATCGGGCTTTAAAACCTTTAACCTCCGTATATGTTGCATCATTTAAAGAGGTAAAATCAAAACAATTTGATCCCTATTCAAAACGAGACTGTATTAAGTTATCTTATCTTTTCAAGGGCGCTTTGGCTCATTAGGAATATTAATAACAATAATAATAATAATAACAATAATAATAATAATAATAATAATAATAATAATAATAATAATAATAATAATAATAATAATAATAATAATAAGAAGAAGAAGAAGAAGAAGAAGAAGAAGAAGAAGAAGAAGAAGAAGAAGAAGAAGAAGAAGAAGAAGAAGAAGAAGAAGAAGAAGAACAACAACAACAACAACAACAACAACAACAACGACAACAACAACAACAACAACAACAAAAATAACAATAACAACAACAACAACAACAACAACAACAACAACAACAACAACAACAACAACAACAACAATAAGAAGCAGAAATTTAAAAAATATCAGTATTCTAATTTTTTTTAAAACGAAGCCACTGAAAACCAAACATTTTAGCTTATGATTAGCTTTTTTTTTTAATTGATTTGCTCTTAATAAGGTCCATTTGAATGATCTTATAACAGGCGAGTCACTTTAATTTTTGTGCGTATTTTTGTCCTTTTTTAAAAAAGGAATAGAAAACAAACAGCTTAGAATGGATAAGTGGCATTGAAATAATTATGAAGTATGAAGCTCATATGTATACAAATGTCTATTCATAAGATATTAAGCTCATCATTTAACATTCGCATTTGTATAAGCTATGATGAGCTCATGGTAATTCGATTATCCTTTTACACACGCTCTTATCAATGTTATCAAAGGATAAGTTAATGGCGATACTATTCTTTTGAATTGGGATCTGTTAACCACATCCTAAGCTTTGTGTTTGTTTTGTTGTTGATTTATTTTTAATTCAAAGTAAATGTGCATAAACGCTTATTTACAATTTAAAAAAGAACGAAATAAAAAACTTAACTTTTAACCATTGTAGTTTCAAGAGGAATTTTACTTTTTTGTTTGTTTCTGTTTTAAGTCAGTTTTATTAAAACTCTTCAGAGATATATCGATATCATGACTGTAATCTTTATTTCATTCAAGACCATTTCTAATAAATTGGATTTAATGAATTTTAAACGATTTCAATAAATTTTCTTCATATAATTATTACACTATTTAATATATTCTCAGTGAAAACTATTAACTTAATGCATTCTTAATACTACTGAGAAGGTTAGGAATGGTTTTTATTTATTTTATTTTTTTTAAAGTTTTAAACTATATAAAAAAATACCCATAAACATTACATTCGCGACATTTATTCAGACTGGCTACGCGTCACTT
>JAWDGP010001377.1:665000-695000 GCA_033675545.1 Elysia crispata
CGATTTACTGCAGTTTACAATTTTCAAAGCGAATGACCCTTTTAAAACAAGTTTATGTTATTTTGTAAATATTAATACATGTGTATAAAAAGACATCTTATTTTACTTCAACGGAGTAAAAAACTAAGAAAAAACTAAGAAATAACTAAGAAATAAATGAAAATTTTGCAGCGTAAATACAAAAGTTTATTGGAAAACATGCCGTTCTGTACACTAGTTGTGATTTGATTTGTCGCTATTTTAAGAACAGCATAACCGTGATTGTCGCCCTTTCTTCCGGAGCAGCGGCTGCGAATGTAAACACCACTTCTGTTTCTTTTGCACGCGTACCGTACTTCTATACTGCTTTATAGATATCTAAGATATCTACCAGATCCATTAATTGCCAACATGGAATCATATAGTGTAGAAATATTCAAAATTAATCCATTTTATTAATTTGCTACACTTAATTTGTCTTGCATGAGTTATACAAATTGTGACGACCTAGAATAAATATAAGCTTTAGCAATCCAGGGTAGTCTAATAATATATATATATTTTTTTTTAATCCGGGGCCTGAACGTTTTTTTCTCTGTAATATTGTGAGCAGTTAAAGCTTTTTTTAAACTTTGTATTGGAGAGCACTACCTCATCACATCAGATCGACCACTACCTTGAATCTCAAATGAATCATCAACGCCACATTGTGGTCTCGATGGATTCATAAACTGGAAAGAGGGCCGCTTACAAGATTGTACCCAAATTTAGTTTCCTTTTTTTTACTTAAGATTTCTCCTTCATTTAAAGAATGTTTTCAAGACAACGAGAGAAGAATTCCAATGTCTCAAGGTTCTAATTCTATATATTTAAAAAATGTACTATGATGAAAAGCTTTTGATGAGTTATATATCTCTGCTATTTTTGTGAAATTAGCATTTTGTTTCAATGGAGTTGTCTTTCCCACCTCTTCATTTGAACGGACAAACACGCTTGTCTTCTAAATATCTTTTTTTCCCGATCTTTTTGTCTATCTGTTTATCTATCTAACTATCTTTGTGTAGAATTAATCTATATTTCACTGTTTTGAGGTTGTCTGTCTTATATTTAAGGCCCTTTTCAGTGAAATATTGCTGTAGGGTATACAGCGTATAAACATTCCCAAAAATATTTTATCATGACCAAATAAGATCCATTTCAAACACTTTTAGTCTATACAATTTGGATAGTATACCGATCTTTATGAAAAAAAACTGAGCTCGCAAACAGAAATGTAATTAGTTATTCTCTTAAAAAATCACAATAATCAGTGGCGGTAATGGTTTTAGTGTAAGTTGCAGACACCGTATATAGTAAAATGGGTATTGTATTCATCTATGAATTGAATAATAATAAGTTGTATTATCAGACTTTCAGTTAGGTTTAACTTTGCATAGATATTTTGATATGCTCAAGAAAATTATATGCAAAAAAGGACAAAATTTTTATAGTATTCTATGGAGTCAAATATTGTATATTTGAAAATCCAGACAAAGTCATTTATATGTATCGATTAACGGAGGATAAGTTACACATTATAAATGTTTAAACGTATAATTTCAAGAACCAAAAATTTACATTAAGAAAACTGAATATGGTGTACAATATATATTACACGCGCTATCACAGTTAATCTTAATCAACACCAAATTAATAACATCAAATGGCGTGTGTTTTTATGATAGAAGCTCAATATTTTGAGGAGATGCAGTCGTTTGTTATCTTTTGTGAGGAAGAAACTGTTAGTGTCAATAAAATTTCTCCAGCGATACAACTGATTTTTTACAATAACTGCTTTATGGAACAACTATTCGTGATTGTCTTTCTATATTTAAAGTCAAGATCCTGTCAAAAACGCTAACAAAAAAGCATAAGATCAGAAACAAAAAACAACAGATACGCATAAGTTGGGGAAAATATTCCCAGCGATGTCTTGAATAGACGGCCATTCGGACGAAACTAAACATTGATGGCGCAGCATTATAGAGAAACACCAGCCCGTCCTAGAGAGTCGCCTGGCCCTGCCCGTCGTCTCATCAAAGACAGTCTCTGCTTTGGTCTCTTCTTCTAATCAGGAGATCAGTTTTCATGAATTTGTGGACCCAAAAAACGTGGAGTCGATTTGCAGACCAACCGTATCCTTCGTTCCAAGTCATAACAGGGGACATTATTAACGTTACTGTGATCGCTAAATAATTATTTCAAATCCGTTTCAGACTTAAACTGATCGCATTTTACGAGGGGTGGGGGTGGGGGGGGGGGGAGGGGTTGTTATTTTTACCACATGCAATAAACATATTCTGTAATGTTCATAGAATAAGAAAAAATGAATCTTTGTTAATGTATATTTCAATGCCATCAATGCCAACTTCAACCGTGGATTGTTATTCTTATTTGCACATTTTATGTAAGTCCTTCTCTACATCTTGTTCACACTAATTAAATGGTACTTACCGAAACTAAAGATCGAATGCATTATGTTCTGTACAATCAGTCCAGGAATTCCGGTATTCCTGATTTTAAAATCACCGTCCAAAGTTTAAGTTCTCCTATATCTAGAAGAATATCTGATATGAAGATAGGACAAAAGCAAATAATTTTCAGACATTGCATCCAAATAGTCACCGTAGGAGATTTTCTTCCACCAGGGATGCAAAATCATGGTCGGCAGTCATGGTATTTATTGTTTGTCTACTGCAGTTCTAGTAAGGTACAAATAGACCGATCATGGACTCTGTAGATAAAGCGCTTATGTTTTCGCTTCAATCCTTTATCCTTCCAAACTAAGTAAACGATATCAAAATACAAAAGCAGTATCTTACCTGCATTATCTTGCTGGACTAGGTCTAGTAATTTGGTCAGTAATCTCAAACGTATCTTGTGCAATGGTTGAATTTCAATTTCCGAAAAATTCTTATATAAATGAGACATTATTATATTTCCCCCATTGTATTTTTTTCCCTATTTTTGGCAACCATTAAATTTGTGAGATATTGTTCTGCCACTTCTCATCCAATTTGATGTTTAAGAAGTCAGTTAACCTTTCTACAATATCATCGTGTTAATACCATGATGTGGGTAGTAATTGAAATTAATATTTAAAAAAAAAGTCATACAGATGAATATGTCTGCAACAAGCTGTTTATTTTCCTCGGGTGAGTCCTTACGTCAAGCTTTTCTTTTTAAGAGTCTACAGCTGTAATAAACATAAATTTCATCATGTTTAGAAAGATAATGACTTGTGACATGCTTCAGTGTCAAGTCACTTTCATTTTACCCTATCAGGTTCGAAGCAGGCTATTTATAGCCTATTGTTGCATCACTGTTTTCCTACTAGGTGAAAATATAGAATTATGCTGTAAATAACACCAACAGTATCAGTTTTTTTCAAAGATGCGTTGTTTAAAATTAACGCTATAAAGCTACACTCAAATATAGCGCACCTGTCAGTCAAATGCAAGTGTTATGTGGGTTGTCTGTAGTTTTGATAGGCTTATTAATTTGAGAATTATGGGGATCGAATCTTGGACACAGCTATCTAGCGATGTGATAGGATGCCATATTACCAGCATTTTCCTTTGGCAGCAGATGTTTTATAAATCATACAACTTGTAATATAGAACGACATCTCACATTGTGTTTGTTATTACCTGTAACAAAAAAAGGAAATTAACTAAAGAGGCCGAGCAAAGAGAAAAGAAAACACTTTTCAGTTGTCGAGGAAAAAAAATGGGCGATGGGTTTTTAGTTTACAACTTATAGCTAATGATTAAGTGTACCTTTCTAGATGTCTGATTTTATTGACATCATTACAACTTTTGAAAATTTAGCAGTTGTATGAGAAAGGAGACAGTGCATTGAAGTTTCGCAGATGGCTTACGTACCGCTGATCATGAGTCATAACGTAGCTTTTCGCAAATCGCCTTGCGTTGTTTACATCGCAAGAGCGCGTTAGTCAGCAAAATACGTCATCTTCCCAGACCTCACTAAAATTCTCTCGGATCATGTAGGTGCGAGCACACAGTTGAATCACGCACTAGATGTGGAGATAAGGAAAAGAAGAAAATATACGCAAGTTCGAGGCACTATGCAGATAAACGAAGACAGACTTCATGAGAAATCCATGCTCTAATAACCGACGGCATTAAATGCTAAAGAAAATTGCAGCACTTTATAGAGACAGAGGTAGAAAATACAAACAGCATAGTTTTAGTTTACGTCTACCGGGGTAATATTGTTTCATCGAGAAAAAGGTAACTCTAATAATTTATAAAAAAAAAAAAAAAATAGTTCAATAAATAAAGAGTTTCTCTCTGTGACAAGATTGAAAAATCTAAAGTTGATCATTATGTATTTATTTGTTCTGGTTTCATTTGTTTGCGAAAATAATAATAATTTGGAGTTTTACAGAGATCAAAGAACTTCATGTCTCGAACTATATATCTCTTTCTCTCACTCTCTCTGCGTATATATATATATATATATATATATATATATATATATATATATATATATATATATATATATATATGTGTGTGTGTGCCGATTGTGCAAGTTCAAAGTCCAGTCTTGAATTACCGATCATTAATGCTTAATCTTTCAATATTAAGTTACAAAAAAGCTCTTTTTTCTTTCTTTTTTTTCTATAAGCTAGCGAGTATGTAAAAATACTACGATGTATGCCAGCAAAGTGAAAAATTTCCTGCGTTTTGATGAAACTTTTAGCTCAATCAAACAAGATCAGCTCTTCCTACGATCGTTGGAGGAAAAATATCTGCCGTGATGTATGCTGGTATCGTTGTTCATTGGTGGGAAATCTAATCCGTCGGTGGATCTGTAAGGCTTTTACCTCTTCCGCTCCGTCCGACTCGCCGGTTTCAGCTTTACCTCCGCTCCATCCGACTCGTCAGTTAAAGCTTTACCTCCGCTCCATCCGACTCGTCAGTTAAAGCTTTACCTCTTCCGCTCCATCCGACTCGTCAGTTAAAGCTTTACCTCTTCCGCTCCATCCGACTCGTCAGTTAAAGCTTTACCTCTTCCGCTCCATCCGACTCGCACGTTAAAGCTTTACCTCTTCCGCTCCATCCGACTCGCCAATTTAAGCTTTACCTCTTCCGCTCCGTCGTACTAGTCAGTTTGAGCTTTACCTCTTCCGCTCCATCCGACTCGCCAATTTAAGCTTTACCTCTTCCGCTCCGTCGTACTAGTCAGTTTGAGCTTTACCTCTTCCGCTCCATCCGACTCGCCAGTTAAAGCTTTACCTCTTCCGCTCCATCCGACTCGCCAGTTAAAGCTTTACCTCTTCCGCTCCATCCGACTCGTCAGTTAAAGCTTTACCTCTTCCGCTCCATCCGACTCGCCAATTTAAGCTTTACCTCTTCCGCTCCGTCGTACTAGTCAGTTTGAGCTTTACCTCTTCCGCTCCATCCGACTCGCCAATTTAAGCTTTACCTCTTCCGCTCCATCCGACTCGCCAATTAAAGCTTTACCTCTTCCGCTCCATCCGACTCGCCAGTTAAAGCTTTACCTCTTCCGCTCCATCCGACTCGCCAGTTAAAACTTTACCTCTTCCGCTCCATCCGACTCGCCAGTTAAAGCTTTACCTCTTCCGCTCCATCCGACTCGCCAGTTAAAGCTTTACCTCTTCCGCTCCGTCATACTCGCCAGTTAAAGCTTTACCTCTTTCGCTCCGTCATACTCGCCAGTTAAAGCTTTACCTCTTTCGCTCCGTCATACTCGCCAATTAAAGCTTTATCTCTTCCGCTCCATCCGACTCGCCAGTTAAAGCTTTATCTCTTCCGCTCCATCCGACTCCCCAGTTAAAGCTTTACCTCTTTACACTCCGTCCGACTCGCCAATTTAAGCTTTACCTTTTACGCTCCGTCCCACTCGCCAGTTAAAGCTTTATCTCTTCCGCTCCGTCCGACTCGCCAGTTAAAGCTTTACCTTTTACGCTCCGTCCCACTCACCAGTTTAAGCTTTACCCCTTTTGCTCCCTCACACTCGCCAGTTTAGACTTTATGTCTTCCGCTCCATCCGACTCACCAGTTAAAGCTTTACCTCTTTAAACTCCGTCCGACTCGCCAATTTAAGCTTTATCTCTTCCGCTCCATCCGACTCGCCAATTTAAGCTTTACCTCTTCCGCTCCATCCGACTCGCCAATTTAAGCTTTACCTCTTCCGCTCCATCCGACTCGCCAGTTAAAGCTTTACCTCTTCCGCTCCATCCGACTCGCCAGTTAAAGCTTTACCTCTTCCGCTCCATCCGACTCGCCAATTTAAGCTTTACCTCTTCCGCTCCATCCGACTCGCCAGTTAAAGCTTTACCTCTTCCGCTCCATCCGACTCGCCAATTTAAGCTTTACCTCTTCCGCTCCATCCGACTCGCCAGTTAAAGCTTTACCTCTTCCGCTCCATCCGACTCGCCAATTTAAGCTTTACCTCTTCCGCTCCATCCGACTCGCCAGTTAAAGCTTTACCTCTTCCGCTCCATCCGACTCGCCAGTTTGAGCTTTACCTCTTCCGCTCCATCCGACTCGCCAATTTAAGCTTTACCTCTTCCGCTCCATCCGACTCGCCAGTTAAAGCTTTACCTCTTCCGCTCCATCCGACTCGCCAGTTTAAGCTTTACCTCTTCCGCTCCATCCGACTCGCCAATTTAAGCTTTACCTCTTCCGCTCCATCCGACTCGCCAGTTAAAGCTTTACCTCTTCCGCTCCATCCGACTCGCCAGTTAAAGCTTTACCTCTTCCGCTCCGTCGTACTAGTCAGTTAAAGCTTTACCTCTTTACACTCCATCCGACTCGCCAGTTAAAGCTTTATCTCTTCCGCTCCGTCCGACTCGCCAATTTAAGCTTTATCTCTTCCGCTCCGTCCGACTCGCCAGTTAAAGCTTTACCTTTTACGCTCCGTCCCACTCACCAGTTTAAGCTTTACCCCTTTTGCTCCCTCACACTCGCCAGTTTAGACTTTATGTCTTCCGCTCCATCCGACTCACCAGTTAAAGCTTTACCTCTTTAAACTCCGTCCGACTCGCCAATTTAAGCTTTATCTCTTCCGCTCCATCCGACTCGCCAGTTAAAGCTTTACCTCTTACGCTCCGTCCTACTAGTCAGTTAAAGCTTTACCTCTTTACACTCCGTCCGACTCGCCAGTTAAAGCTTTATCTCTTCCGCTCCGTCCGACTCGCCAATTTAAGCTTTATCTCTTCCGCTCCGTCCGACTCGCCAGTTAAAGCTTTACCTTTTACGCTCCGTCCGACTCGCCAGTTTAAGCTTTACCCCTTTTGCTCCCTCACACTCGCCAGTTTAGACTTTATCTCTTCCGCTCCATCCGACTCACCAGTAAAGAAAACAAAAGCGAGGATGATTTTACTATTTGAAGCCCTAAAGACAATGTAATTCACAGCTAATGAAAGACTTGGAACTAGGAAACGTTCATAATTTCATAAAAAGAAAATTAAAAGTGTCCTTTCCAACCTGTTTTAAAATAATTTTAAAAGCTTATTTGTTAACCTAACCAAAAGTTTTTAATGGTGCACTGCCTTGCGGGAATACATAGTTACCTATCCTTTTAAGCTTCATAACAATTTGGGTTAAAAAAGGATTTATAAAAGGATTCAGATTTAACAAAATCAGATAACTTTTATTTTTCATAATGAATGTATTGCCTTACAAAGATGTATAAGCCTAGAGAAAAGGATTTTTTGTTTTAAATAAAAGAGTCTCCAAGGACAAATTACCATGGTTGCAGCTCTTTGAGAAACGCAGATTTAAAAAAAAATTATACCAATAAGGAAAAAGAGCTAGAAGTAAAGTTTGACGACCCACAACATGAACCCAACATTTTCTTTTGTGTATGTGTGTGAGTGAGTGGGTGTGTGTGTATAAATAACGATTTGTTTAACTAACGTTTTTTTTGTAAATAACGAATTTTTTCTCGTCATTTACTTTTTTTCCCCTCTTTACAGCAGTTCATGATAAAATCGGTCGGTTCATCCATCATCAGCTTCTGTACATACCAAACTCAGCAAATTTTGTTTGACTCATCCATATCCCATTTAAAAAAAAAATAATGAATGGATAATTTTTTTTTAAATAAATAAACTATAAAATAATAATAATAATAAAAAAGACCCGGCTATGTGATCCCGAACTACTGATACTAATCTAGTTCATCAGTATAATTCAAATGTGTCCCGACCTGCAAGCCGCACGAGTCAGCAAGTCGTGTTATTTCACTTGAAGCGCACGCTGCGAGTAGAACACGCAGGAAAAATAATCTCTCGAAAAGATGATATTTCAGCTTCAGCGCAAATGCGTTAATTAAGAGCCCTCTCACCCTTTTTATTTTTTTTTATTTCTACAACTTAAACACATTCACTTTGTTTTGTTTTTATTTCACATCTTCTCCTCCCCTTTTTTCTTCCTTTTTTTTAACAGACTAAACACATATACTTCGTTTCGTTTTTATCCAACGTTACAACATTAGCCCTCTACCCCTCCTTTTTTTTTTTTGTTTTTTTTTTTTTTTTTTTTTTTTTTTTGTTTACAACCTAAACAGATGCACTTTGTTTGGTATTAATCTCACATTCTCCACCCGCCACCCCCTACCTTATTTGTACCCCTCCAAAACTTACCCATTAATACCACCACGGCTGAATGGCCGAAATTCAATTATTATTATTTATCTGGCGTAATTTGACCTCAGCCGATAACCGCGCGTGAAATTTTTTTTAACTGCCCTACTCGCTACGATATTTTCATTACGCGATTTGTAAATACCAACTTATAGTAATTTAATGCGATAGCCAGCGTGAGAGAGAGAGAGAGAGAGAGAGAGAGAGAGAGAGAGAGAGAGAGAGAGAGAGAGAGAGAGAGAGAGAGAGAGAGAGAGAGAGAGAGAGAACAAAATTAAAGTTAAGAGTTACTCAGTATTATTATGAACACTTGTCTTTTAATGTTCAAAAGATAATAAGGACAATATGTCCTAATTTATGCATTGAAATATTATCTTGTTCTTGATATATTTGTATTTATCTGAGTCACCATAAGAAAAGTTCACTGGGTTTGTTTTTCATACCTGCTCTAGGGCCATTTCGTTTTTTTTTTTTTTTTTAAATTTAACCTTCAACATATTTTTAAAACACACAAACTCTCTCTCTCTCTCTCTCTCTCTCTCTCTCTCTCTCTCTCTCTCTCTCTCTCTCTCTCTCTCTCTCTCTCTCTCTCTCTCTCTCTCTCTCTCTCTCTCTCTCTTTCTATCTATCTATCTATCTATCTATCTATCTATCTATCTATCTATTTCAATACATCTACTATCCACCCTGTCTTTCTATTTTTTCTGTGATCTCTTTCTCATTCATCACCCTAAACGAGTCTTCTGCGCTCTTCTCGCAATTCAGAATTTCTTCTGTATTTATCTTGATCTTTATCTCTATCTTTATCTCTTTATGGTTTAAAAGCTGTATTTTTAAGTGACTCATATACTTTCGCAGTAGTTTTCAGACTATGCTTTTTCCACGTTACTTCTTTCCCCAATTTAACCGACTCTTTAAGACTGTGCCTCTCTTGATTTTTTTTTTTTTTATCTCATTGCACTTCTGCGGCTGTTATTTAACAGAAAAACGTTATCAATTTTGATCCTCTACAAAACTTTCACACAATATTGGCATAATGATTTTCTGTTGAGAAAGAAACAAATTGAATTCCTTTTTTCTTGTTGGTGTGTACACAATAACTCAGCCCCAATGGTAGGTAACTTTCACCGTCGGTGCCTAGTTAAGGTTTCTAACGTCACATCCGTTTAGTGGATATAATATGAATCATATTGAAGCTGTGACTCTTGACCACTAAGGGGGGAGGGGGAGATTCGTTTTTTATGTGAAAACCAGCTTAATAATATTTTCGTAATGATGAATTATTTTAGCCTAAGGCCCTTTAATCGCTCAATATTTAATTTAGGATAATTAGATACAAACAAAAATAGTGCCTAAATGCGCTCTGTTTTGCAGGAATCAATGGCTGTCAATTTATTCGGTCTACACAACAACGGGTGTTTGAAAGGATTGATGATAAAACAAGCTGAAAATCCCGTTCTACAAACGGGGCTGTGGTGTCCCACAATTTGCCCAGTCTGGGTTTCGTGTTTGTATTTAAAGAGGCTTAAAAATGGTCTTGATATTAACTTACATGGCACAGATATATGCCTCCACCAACCCATCTTTACCTAGAATCTAGATATCTCGATAGTTCTAATTCTACACAAAAAATTTAGATATAGAGCTTAATTCCCTTTGGAATAAAGGAAATTGACTTAATATTCTATTCTTCTCCAATCTGATTTTTCAATATCCTTTTAAACGCTTAATATGTTGAAAAGCTGTGAATTTTCGCGTTAAGTGCATAAAAGTGCACGGCTTTCTTAACCACGAAGTTATTCAAACCTAGATATGATCTACACCTCAAGTCGATTGATGAAGACTTCCGTTGAATTAGAGTGACAAAATGGCGCACACATTTGGTGATAGTAAGTTAGCTTATGTTGACAAAAGCAGTTTGCGTTGATTTTTTTTATGGCATAAACCTAGCCGCATGAATGCTTTAGGCGCCTGCAAAGTTTCAAAAATGTGGGTAGGGTAATAATGGAGGAGTTCACGAACAAAGCCTCACAAGTCCGCATTTATATATATATATAGATATAGATATAGATGAATGGGATTGCAGTCACTTCAGAAGATATGACAAGTTACAAAAAAGAGAATTGTGAAAGGAAAAGACGATGGTGAACGGGGTTGTGGGAGAAGGACAAGCTCCTTCGATGACATATTAATAATAGTAATAATAATAATGATGATAATAATAATAATAATAATAATAATAATAATAATAATAATAATAATAATAATAATAATAATAATAATAATAATAATAATAATAATAATAATAATAACAATAATAGGAAGAAGAAGAAGAAGAAGAAGAAGAAGAAGAAGAAGAAGAAGAAGAAGAAGAAGAAGAAGAAGAAGAAGAAGAAGAAGAAGAAGAAGAAGAAGAAGAAGAAGAAGAAGAAGAAGAAGAAAGAAAGAAAGAAAGAAAGAAAGAGATTGTGAGAGATTGAGAGGTAGAGAGAGAGAGATGGCGAGAGAGAGAGAAAAAGAGAGACAGAGAGAGAGAAAGAGAAAGAAAGAGAGAGATAGATAGATAGATAGAGAGAGAGAGAGAGAGAGAGAGAGAGAGAGAGAGAGAGAGACAGACAGACAGACAGACAGAGAGACAGAGAGAGAGAGAGAAGCTGTTAAGAGCAGAGATGAAAGTCGAGCAATGACTGCACGGTTCACCGATAATACAGAATGATGACAATTGGAATTTTATAAAATTTAACTATTCTTATAAAATTATTTTCGCGCCAAAAATATAATTTATACAGAGAGTCAAGTACGGGAAGGTTAATACCCGTCACAAAAAAAAAAACATTTTGAAAAAAAAAAAAAAAAAAAAAACCTTGACTTTTTCTAACAATGGTTTTATTGGTTGGATTGTTAACGGGTTTGAAAGCTGTGCACATAAGGAGGCCAAAGAAACAATGCAGATCCTTTGTTTTCTTTACCGCTTCGATACATTTATAGAAATAATAGTGAACTTTGAGCTATATAAACACCCTCAAACGACCCGCATCGAAACCCAGCTTGAACCCATATATTTCATAGCTCACACAGTTAATTGGAACTAGCTGGGCTAATTATCCGCGGAAAGATAGCAATGATGAAACGTACAAACATCATTTAATTAAATTATTTGAAAAAGTATAGCGCTTTATGACGAAACAGATGGACATTTTTGAACCTTAGAATTATTTATCTAAGTCTAAAAAAATATGTTGCTCTCTTAAAATCACCTGTAAACTTAAGCCGAAACTGTTATAATTCTAGAGAAAAGACGGGTGCAGTTTTGCTGTATAAATAATAATTATCATCTTCTTATTCACCTAAGACGTTATCCTTTTTTTTTCTCTTAAATCTAACAGAAGCTTAGGTTGTAAATTTGATGTGAAGATTTATTCGTGTCTACAAGAACAAGACCACACTACAGGTTTCAGCTTAAATGGGTATACATGTATTTTTCACCGTCAGTAAAATTTAATTATTTCCCAAAAAGCTATCTGTGGTCTTAATAATAATTATGCTTTAGCAGTTTTTGTTCAAATATCATTTATGAACCTACGATATAGCACTCCTGTGACACAGAACGAAGTACTAGTCTTCTCTCCTGAATCTAGTCTTGTAATCCTAAACTTCACTCCTAAAACGATCTCTAGACCTCATACTAAATTTCATAATAGAGATAGAGTGATTGTTTCCATCTAAAACCCTTGGGAGCTATATCTATGAGAAAAAATTACTCCTAAAATAAGGCCTCTTCTTGCAAGTCTTATTTGTGGCATCCCCTGGTCAATTAAAAAAATACAAAAAAAAAAAAAAAAAAAAAGAAAAAAAAAACTTGCAAGCCGTATTTATAAACCACCTTAAGGACTTTCAATATTTTGCTTTTTCAAAATGCCATGTAACCCTACACAAGAACTTCATTGACACCACCTAAAACTTCAGTTTTAATTTACCACTATCCCTGCCTTCTCCAACCTTAATTTGTCTGATGAAAAGCAATGGGAGAGGATCCTTTGACCACCAAATGCAGTTATGGGGGTTACTTCCCTTTGATTTAAAAAAAAAAAAATTGCGACCGCATTATTAAAATTTGAGGGACAGAATTAGAGAGTAATTTTAAAATTGATAAAACAAAAATTATCCTTTCGTTATTTCTCTTTGATGTTCAGAATGATGCAGAATTTTCGAAGAATATATTCATGCTGTACAAATTCAGCGTTCATTTAATACTATATAATATTGTTACGCTATTCTCTTTATTTAACCTCATCCAAAAAAATTAATGTCAAAGGAACTGAGATCGGCTATGAAAGGAAAATACATTTTGCTTATATAATTCATCTAGGAGGAAAAAACGTTTCATTCTTTAGATTTAATTGATCATATTGTTTTTATAAGGGTAGCAAAAATGGGTGTTAGTGAAGTCTGAGGAGATGAAAAGAAGAGTGACAATATTTACTGAGAGAGAGGGATGGAAATAAAAAGATGGGGAGAGAGAGAGAGAAGAAGATTAGACAGTAAGAAACAGCTCTGAAGTGTTTAAATAGGTTAGACAAGTCGGGAAGGACACACAGAGAGAGAGAGAGAGAGAGAGAGAGAGAGAGAGAGAGAGAGAGAGAGAGAGAGAGACACAGAGAGAGAGACAGATAGACAGGCTTAGACTGATAGACACACAGACAGGCAGAGAAAGAGAGAGAGAGAGAGAGAGAGAGAGAGAGAGAGAGAGAGAGAGAGAGAGAGAGAGAGAGAGAGAGAGAGAGAGCCAGAGAAAGAAAGACAGCCCAATGTTACGTATAATCACGTTTTTCTCGATAGTATGACCTTTGGGAACTTAAAAATACTTAAATTAATTCAAAGATGAAAAAAATCAATCTTCAAGTTTGAAAACTTAAGAGTTATTACAATTGATGCAACGCTAAAAAAATCTGACGGAAACTGTTGGTTGTTGCAATGTTTCTCCGACATATCCGTTTCGCTTTTCCTCATCTTTCTTTTCAAGAGTTTTAAATCATAACATTAAAAACACATAAGTACAATGGTCTAAAACAATATTAGAAGAAAATGAAATAGAAAAACAATAAAACGTATCCGAGTGCTGTATTTGCGCTCTTTACATTTCATAAATTTCAATAAGAACAATAACATAATTTTATAAATAAAACAAATATAAACAGCATTTACATGATGTATATCTTTCAAATTCAGGAACACAAGCTGTAAAGAGTGGTTTTGATTCTATAAAGCACTGATTCTCCAACTTGATCATAACTTTTTTCATTCCAGTAATATGGTATCCTTTATATCCTCACACTCATTCGATAAAAGCCTCACTCAATTTTTGGACATTTTTTGTTCATAAAATTTTTGTATACTAAATATTGATTCCTTCATTTTGCTTGAGCTCTAATAGGTTTTCATTACTAAATATTCGAATTATGTAAAAACATCATTTATCATACATTTGTTTTATATGCAAAAAAAAAAAGTTTCTTTTTTTTTTTTTTGCACGACTCAAAACAGGTAAAAATGAGTTCAGCATTTAGCAAACAAATGAGTGTGGCGATTTAAGTGGAGGCATTCACGATCAAATGGTTCGATATGAGATTCACAGAAATTGTTGAAGGAAAATTTAGGTTGGTTTAACATAAGCAAACCTTCATAACAGATCATTTTAGATTTTCCACTAGCTTTAAATTTGTTAAATTGGGATTTCCAATGGGAGAATTTGAGATTTCTACAACACTATGTATGAGAAGGTAAAGGATGTCATACATTACAGTGGCGAATGGGGTCACAATAGTAAAATATTGCCTCATTTCTTTTATTTCTTTTTTTAAAAAGTCCAAGTGGTATATACAACCCGTTTCAAAAAAGATGGCACCCTCGAAATTTTCAATAAAACAGTAACTGTTAAACGTGTAGTACAACAATTTAGGCTCAACATAGAACAGTATATGTAGCAACTTGTGTGCAATTTTTGTAAACAAGGAACAAAAGCTCAACCAACAGCAAAGATTAAAAAAAAAGTAGTGAAAATGAAATTGAACAGGATTAACGTCAAACTTGAAAAACGTGTTTTGAAACAATATAAATCAGGTGGCCGGTGGGGGCAACTGGAAAAAAAACTGTGAAAAGAAAATGCAAAGATAGGCGAGTAAAAGCTGAAGAAATACAGTAAATAGATCTAGTTTTATTGACTCATTTAACAATTATTAATTTTAGAATGGCATATGCTCAAAGTGCGTCCCATTGACGGCCAAGCACCTTTCAACTCTTTTGGCGAAGTTTGCGATGACAGCCTTGCATGTTGCCATCGGAATGCCACGAACAGTTTCCTCAACTGCTTGTTTCAATTCTTCCAGATCAGCCGGCTTGCCACGATAGGAAACTGCTTTCAAATAACCCCACAAGTAAAAATCGCAGGGATTCAGGTCCGGAGAATGAGGAGCCCATTCAACTGTAGTGCGTCTACTGATGATTCGGTCCTGGAACTTTGATCTGAGCCACTGAAGGGTACAGTTCGTAGTGTGGGGAGTAGCCCCATCCTGCATGAACCATTGGGAGTCCACATCGACATGTTTTCTTTTCAGTTTGACGAATAATTGCTTCAACACGCCCATGTAACGCTCTGCGTTGGTTGTCGTTGTTTCGTTCTCGTCGTCGACAAACCAGATGGGGCCAATAATTCCTTGAGTACTGATAGCAGCCCAAGCAGTACATTTCTCCGCGTGAAGGGGCCGTTCGAGAACATACTCAGGTGGAGATCTCCCCCAGTAAAATGCACTTTGTGAGGAAACATGTCCAGACAAATAAAAATGGGCTTCGTCGGTGAACCACACATTGTCAAGAAAGTCAGGCTCACAACGAAGACGTCCACGGAACCACTGGCACATGAGCACCCTCTGCCCCTTGTCCTGATCGTTCAACCGCTGCTTGACTTGCAGTGAGAACGATTGTATCTGCAGATTGGAATGCAAAATTCTGTGCACACTGCTCCTAGACAGGCTAAGTTTCTGGCTTCTCCGTCTTATTGCTTTCTCGTGATCCGCCTGGACGGACTGGAAGACAATAGCGGCATTTTCCGGCGTTGTCTTCGTTTTCGGGCGACCGGAGTTAGTTGCCTGTCCCGCTCGCTTTCGGTGACGATTTTCTGTGCTGCCAAACATTTCAAACTTGTTTGACCACCTAAAGATAGAATTTTTGGACATCTACGCAAGTTGAAGTAGTGTCGAAACTTTTGTTGTGTCTGCAGTATGCTGCCTGTCTTAGTGTAGAGACGGACACAAAAGGCCTTCTCTACGTCTGTCCACGGTGCCATGGCAAATGAAGAGTGTCTTGGACTATGAAATTGATTTCTTTATAAATTAAGTTGTTGCCATGTGACGTCATTAACTGACGTATAGAAAAAAAGGCTTTCAATAGTGCTCAGTAGGGCTTTGGGAGGAAAACGCAAGCGCGGGAAAGAAAGGGTGACGCACCGTAACTTTGCAAAAAAATACTTCCTTTGCACTTCGAAGCGCCATTTCAATGTGTCTCAATCATTTTCTCTAAAATTTTGCACATGCCTGTCACATAAGCGGAAGTTACTTGTGTGCAAATCTCAACTTCTTTTCTCTGTTGGTTTTGAAATAATCACAAAAATAGAGGGTGCCATCTTTTTTGAGACATCCTGTACATGCAAAATTGAAATAAAAAAAGGTAAGTTTGTTTCTCTATTTCAACTATAATTGAATGTCTAGAAAATCTTCATAGCTGCATTAAGATAATAATCTACATTATGCCATGTGCGTATAGAGATTTTGAGAAGTATAACATTAAGCCAAGCTGCTTAAGATTCAATTTTCAAGTCCTGGCAGGATAATCTCTATAAGCAATGTGTGGCTACGCAACAGAATGAGACGATTTGCGGCAAACAACTGCATGGGAAAATCCCTTCTTCCTCAAGAAGGCTTGAAATCCTTGCTATTGAAAGTGCTTTTACTTCTGAAGCAATAAGAAAGCTAGGAACTGGAGCCACATAAAAAGCAGAAATTTTAAGCTTTCATTAGGAAAACTGCATATACTCGAAAAATCCCTGCTGAAAAACGTTTCATTTTGTGGTGTAGCTACACATTTGGATATCATTCGTGACAAAAATGTAAAGACCCACAATCTCTTTGCTGCTTTAAAGACAATAAATAATTATACTGTGCACTATGATTCCAGATGTTAATATACACAATTTTTAGAAGTTTATGATAATAGCAGATTTGTAGAATGCATAAAGCCCAATCTCATTGACTAGTTTTTCTTTGTGAAATTAAAATTTCGTTTTCAGCTCTTAATTCTCTTGTTGTAAAAGAGGTTGGGGAGGGAGGAAGAGATTGAAATCATATAAGCAATGCATGTGTGAAGTAGAAACATACTTGCCTCGAAACCAATTTGATATAGGAGACTTAGACCTGGAAAAAAGGGTATTTACAAAAAGATGATTTTATCTTTCCTTTTCATTTTGAAGGAGTTATAATTGTATTATTTTCTAGGTAAAATAATATTGATAACTCCATGCGATTTTCAGCATGGCGATAACAAGAACGCATCATTTTTATTATCATCACCTTAAAATTGCAAAGTTGATAGTAAAAATTATACAATGTGTTATAGATCATTACTTTAATGTGAAAAAGGCAAGATCTGACTTTTTTGAAGAGGGTGTAAAACATTTGAAAACAATAAAAGGTTAAAAGTGGTATGGGTCATTTCGCTCACCTTAGTTCAAACTCTATTGAGTAAGGAATGCAATTTGAAAATTTAGAACATACAAATTTTCTTTTCAACAAGTCTTCAAAGTCTTATAAAAATATATGCCAAAAATATATCAGAACGGTGCCTTAAACAATTCTGTATGAGATTGGGCTAAGCAGAGGAGTTAAGATCTCAAGCTCTTGATCAAATGGTACGTAGCTCAAATTCACTGTAAAAAAATCAACGAGTATAAATGAGTTCACTGCAATATACTTGAGGCAAAGGGTAGCAGGGGAAAAAAAGCTTGAGAGGTACATAGAAAAATGTGGAGTTTTCATTCAACTTGACTAGGTAAAATTTTCGCTCTGATCAGAGACATAATATAAGTAAACCTAATGATTTTGCCAGTTTTAACATAACAACATTAATAATTCATAGGAGTTGCGCAATCCATTTACTGGCACTGTATACAACCTGAATAATCATCGTATTTATGCATTGATCCATAAATATGAATCATTAAACACTTTTGATTCATTGATAAATAGATAACACAACAAAAGCCATAAAGGGAAATGTGTAACAAAAATTATGCACTCACACAAAGTAAGCAAACGAGCATTGAAAATAAGTTAATTTTACATATAACATAAATGACATTCGCATATAATCAACATAGTGAAATAAAATAACATTTGAAAATCACACTCAAGTTTTCATATCATTATTATATTAATAATGTACTGCATGTCAATTTCACTTCATATTAGAAATTCATTTCATTCATAAATTTTCCATAAACAAGACATAACAAAGAATTTTGTGGATTTCAGAGTAGATGTAGGAATTAAGTTGCCATTGCAAAAGAGCAATTTCACTTTCACATCATTCAGCCTATAATTCCACGTCCCCTGCACCAAGTTACCCAGCCAGGAATCACACTTGAAACTCCTTACTGAGATAACTGAGATAACTGATATGAAAGAAGCGATCTTAGTTTCACAAAATTTTTCAATTTTTTTCTGAGTTAAAAAAAAAATAAAAACACAACAAAGAAGATAAACAGAGTAAAAAAAATCAACAAGAACAGTTTGAAGAGAGCAAGATCGCGTAGTGAGAAATCTGCTTATTCTCTACTTCCCTAATATATTTGTGAGAGCATGGGAAAACCCTTCACATGGGTACAGATGAAAAAAAATTAAATGAGTTCAGTTTTCGTTTCTGCGAAAAATCTCTGAAACTGTTTGCACCACAAATCTGATCTGAGGTGGTTTCACAAAATCAATTAATTCAAAAGGTTAGATATTTCAGAAACAAATAAAATTGAGCAAAATGAAAAGACAAATGAATGGAGTTTCTAAGGAAATTAAATTTCCATTCTCAAACTTGGACTTAATTGACTTAAAATAGGACTAGCACCAAGCTTACTTAGCAATATCTGAAGAGTTTTCACGTGCGCCCACACATATTATTTTCCTCATCCTTTGAAATCATTATGAACAGGCTATGAAATCCTACAAAGTTATGCATAAAGGGTGCACTATCCTGAGGAAATTTATGGTGGCAAATTTATTTCAACATAAATGAAAACCAATGTTTTAAAGAATCTATAAATAGATTTGGATTTTACAAAATTATACAACTGTTTTTATTCCAGATTATGTAAATACAAAGAGAATTTCATTTGCTGGCCTCTTGGCTTGAACATGTTGCCAAGTTCAAGATACAGAAAAATTATGAACATCAAAGACAAGAAAAACGTAAAAAGTTAATTTCACATGTAAACTGTGGAGTATTAATTTTTTTTTTTGCAAACAAATTTCGATAACTTATAAAGTAGCTTTAAAGTGTGCTATTGTCTTCGTTTAGATAACAGTTATCACAACAATGTTTTTAAAATAAAAACAAATATAATGCCAAATTCTTCATTGTCCTTTTCATCATCACCAACACCATAAGCCTGAACTTAATATCACTGCCAGCTTCTTCTTTATTTTTTTCCTCTTTGCCAACACAATGATGATAACAGTTTTCTGTAGGACGTACATTGATGTTTGTTACATCTTTAATATGAGAAAATTTTAAAATGTTATTTCCAAGTTGCTAGCACCTTTTAAAAAGTTGCAGTTGAAAAAAGAGATGTACAAACTCAGTTTGGAAGCACCAGAATTGAATGTGAAACATAAAGAATATATGAAAAGAGGCAAGATTGGAAATGATTAAAAACAAAAGGAAGCTGTCATATTAAGTTCTTAAATATGGCATGATTTTGTATGATGACAAAGACATTTGTGTAGCTACTTAGGAAAATGCCATTTACCTCAACAAGGCTTGGAATTCCCGCTTTTACTCCTGGGACAATATGAAAGTTAGAAATTAAAGCAGTATAAAAAGACATTTTAAGCTTTTTTTTTTTTAGGAAAATAGCCATTACCCAAAAATTTCTCTGCCACAAAATTCATTTCGTGGCGCAGCTACGCATTTAATTCAGAAAGTTTCTCTTCATGCACAGGATCAAACCATGACTTTCTTCTGCACCTCTGCGATGTCTTTTCCAGCCCCTACCTGTTTAGTTTTTGTTTAAGGAATGCTAACGGAATTTAGACTCAAAGGCAGGAAAGTTGTCATTTTTTTTCACACAAATCATTCAGGAATAACATAGGATATCCTGTCACAGGTATTAGGGCAATAAGTCCTTGTAACTAGAAACATTCTGACTTAATATGTTACAAAAATTTAGTAATCCTTTAATAAAAACAGTGCAATGGTTAAGCTAAGCCAGCATAGTTGAATACTTATCATATCCCACTTTATTTTATGATGGGAGACACTCTAAATTAACTGGAGGCCATTATTTTGACATTCAAAAGATGACTTGACAAAGCTTTGCGTTTATCATATCAAGGTTGAAAATTGCAACATTCTAAAAAAAGACACAATTTTTTTCTTAAAAAGCTGTTTTTCAACATTCAAATTTTTCAAATCAGAATTACTTTGACTCACTATTATGAGGTATTTCAATGAAATAGGTTAAATTCAGATACTCTTCCGAGTTAATTGCTTTGGTAAATATTTGTGAATAGCAATTATATGAACAGGAAAATGATGAATTCTCTGAAAAATTATTAATAAATATTGCCAATGTCCTCCATGCCACATTCAGTTACAATGAATTTTGAAGTAAGAACCTCTCAAGGGCTGGTAGCTTCATATTAAATAAAATTTCATTACTGACTTTTGCTTTTCACATCGTTTCACTGCAGAGTGTGCAATGTTACATCTGAAACTTCTCTGTGGAATAATAGTCATAATTTTAAATCTAATATTTTGCACAGATTTACTCCCAGACAGCGGAATAATTTGCTCCTTTTCATTCTTACTTGCCTGTTTCTACTCATGATGTAACCTGTGAAGTAAGGTGAACATCACATGAAATATTGAAGTTCACGATAAATCTAAAATGAATTCCATTCTGCTGTCAAGGTTTTGTCATGAAGATAACATTTTAAAAATAGTGACCATCTCAATTAACTGTGACTTTGGAGTCCTCTCTGATTATTTTTTGTGACTGGGTATTGTGCTAGGTACAGTTGATTCTAAACAAAATCAGGGGAGAAAAGACAACTTCTCAAAGTAAAGTGGCAACTCTATTAAGGTTTTATATAACAGAGCTTCACTGAGTTCCTTGTCAAAATGTAAAAGTTGGTGTAATTCTCAGGTTATAATGGATCCAGATCTTTTGGTTTCCAGCAGTTGCCGGGTGCCCTGACCCACTTATAAAAGTCCTTATAGACATGACGAGGCTCTCCTGTGTGGGCCCGCTCACAAAGGTCACAAAAAAAGTTGGTTTTGTAACGGCCTTTCTTGTATCTGGAAATGCATAAAGTAAGAAAAACAATAGCATGTCAAGAATTTTTCTCAAACTTTCTTGCAGAGGAATAGCAGTCATCCAAAAATTAGTCTTTAAAGATGAACATAATTACTCTTAGATTCTGGGCGCACAATACTGCTCAGCTATAGAGTAATGGACTAACAAGCAGGAGGTCTTGGGTTTGATCACTAACCAGGACACCTGATGGAGGAATTGGATCCCATTCACCAAGCCCCATCCTTGGCTTGACAGAAAGGCAGTGTCTGAGTTTAAGATTCTTTTGGAAGAGTAAAGGACCTAAAGGGAATCAACGAGACTCTCTTATAGACTGGAGAGCTTAGTAAATCTCTGTGGTGTAACATTTCCAGAAAAAAATAACCTGAGGGAGGGCTTTTCTTTTTTCATTTTTGGTAAGCACAAGCAGAACAGCCCTCTATCAATCTAGACATAAGTTTAAAAAGCTGCCTTCCTTAACTTTATCAATTTAGAGTCAAACTAAACAGATTTTGACTATCATGAACAATGTTTTAATAAAATTGAACTTCTTTTCTTTTCTGGGTATCAATAGGCCTGCAGACTTTCTTGATAATCCTATTTCTGACTATGTTGAACTAATGTTTTTGGCATGAGAATCTTTATTCATGTATTTTTAAGTTTATATTAATATAAAAGAATGTGTTCGTTCAGTTTCAGCCTGGACCTTCAATCTAAAAAATTTATTCCCCCTGACACTTTTTTTTTTGCTTTTGCTGTTTTGTCTGAGATCATTTGTTCAGCACTTACAATTTTCAAAAAAAATAAACATTTGGCAACATCACACTCACCCGTTTTTATTGCGTAACATTTTTATGTAGGCCGTCTCATCTTGCCCGAGGAAGTGAAGGTACGTGCCCAGACTTTCTGGCGATGGGAAATCATTTGCATCAACAAGGATATCTGAAGGGAATAACTTCCTGTAGTCTGCTCCGCCTCTCACGACTGGGATTACGTCTACTCCCTCGAAGATATTGAAGAACTTTTCGGACACATAGTCTCGGCACAAAGTGTTTTCAAAGGACAAGTAAAATCTGGGATATGAAGTATGCAAAAAAAAATGTCTTGAGAACATTCAGAAAATTTGGCAAAATTTAAGAATTCTGCAGACATCTTAACATTTGAGAGACAGGCATAGCGTAGCTCAGATTTAGTTTTTTAGTTAAAAATAAAGTTTTTGCTGAAATACAACACAGTAACAATAGAAATGGCGAAATACTCCAAGTAATCAATAATTCATCCTTTTAAAAAAAAGGTATGCTATGCTCAGGTTTTAAATTATTTTCTGTACTCTTTGCTGCTTTCATCATGAAAAATCTGATAACCAACCCCATTTTTTTTTCAGGTAAGTGCCTTCTAATTGTAGTTTCTGGGCTTGACCCATGAGGCATGCTCTAACACAGCTGTCAAAATATGTCTAAAGCTGTCAAAGCTTTATCATTTAAGAATTATTCCTTACTAGCAAACATTTTTTTTGTACTAACATGTACACTTTACAAAAAATCTCCTTAATCAAGAAAGCAATTTTGTCTATCCATATCAACACCATGCAAATACAGATGTATGCAGGGCTTTCATTTTATACTGTGATATGAGAACAAATGAACTCTGATCAGAATTGAGGGCTAGCGCATTTTACTCGTTTATTTGTCTACTGACCACTCCGTTATTATATCTGACACGCCAGTTGTTGACTGTAAGAACTTTTTATTTGGGTAAAGAGCATTTAAGGAGAGTTGAATTCTTGTTTTTGTACTTTTTTTTAATAGCACTAAGGACATTTTAATTTTTTTAAAGCACCTTATGATTTAATGATTTTGGGATCATTGGTGAGTTGAGAAAATGCATTTTCTAAGTACAATATTACATTGTTTAAGCATGTAACTAGAGACAACCTTCTGATTTTGATAGAGGGCATGACATGTTGAGTTCCTATCTTGTCTTTATTATTTACTTTTCTCTGCTTTTATATCCTTAAACTACTGAGATGTGTTTTCTTTTTTTTTTGCTTCAAAAAGAATAGAAATTACCATTTCTGGATTGAGCTTTCTTGACAGTCAATAAGACTGTAAAAAATTATAACGTTTTTCGACGTGCCAGAATCAGAGTCAGGGACAGATACATGTACTTTAACTTCTATCATTTTGACAAAATTCAATGCTTTCTGAGTAAGCAATAATTTAAATATTTAAAAAAAAAATTCTTTCTTAATATCCCTGGTAAATTCATCAAACCAATAAAAACTCAAAAAAAAAAATATTAAGTAAAGAAAATCCTTCACTTCTGACGAACATTAATTTATTTGATGTAACCAAGAGTGCCTATCTCTAAAGCCAACAATAGTGTTCTTGTAATCCCATACAATTTGATTTCCACACCCACTTGTACTCTTGCGACAGTTTTTCCAGACACTCATCCTTTTGGCCACCCATGGTATAGCCCCTGTCCCCACAAGTCCAGTTGCCACATTCTCCATATATATGAACATCTATGGTTGACATCATGCGACGGACATACTCCATTCGTTTTGAGGGCCTGTCACAATGGCTGACAAACCATGCCACATCATAGCGTTTTCCCTGGAAGATGTTTTCTGCAAGAATATAATTATATGACTCAAAAAATAAAGAAATAAAAGAGGTGTAGTACTTATCCAATCAATAAGAAACACAAGATAGACCTTTGGGTTTTCTTCTTTAGTTGAATTATTAAGATATCATCCGACTGTGTCAAGATATAAGTCTGAACTGGGAACGTAAGCTCTTGGTCTCCTCAACACCCCTATGGTGAGCTCTCTTCACAACCTTGGATGTATACATTCGTCACGGGTTAGTCTTTATTATTGTCCAAGATTTAATAGTCCAAATACCACAGAGTTCACAATGTAGCTTAATAAAGACTTTTAATATTCCAAAACTTTGGGCATAATTAGAATCGTGTGGCTAAAATTTAAGTCAAAATTGTTATCTGTCTTAACAAAAGAAATGGGAATGAATTGCAATGTTCTTTCACATGCTTTGACTGGATTCTTACCAACCTTACTTTTGACTTCACATTTGTTTGATAGATCCGACATATTTCAATATTACATCCTAGACTACAGAGACAATCTCATGATGAATCAGAACTTGAAAATATAATCTAAATCAAATTCTTAAGGGAGAAAAAATCCTCTCACATTTGCTCTCATGGAAAGATCATATCTTACATAAATAAGACCATAATGAGGGCAGTAGTGTGAAGTGCCAAACCACGCAGAAACATTGTGGAAAAAAAATGGGAACTTGCCCCATTCTTAAGAAATATCTGGTTGTGCTCAATGATATATACTAGGGATGAAGACGGTGAATTTAGTCTGGCTCTTGAATTCAAATTATAAACTCAGAATTTCAATACTGAGTTTATTTCAGGCCCATTCACCTAGAGATTCACAGACTCCTACGCCTGGGCGGATCTGTATACTGTCACTCTAAGTTGCAGCCATTGATTTCTAACCTAGGCAACCTTTACACAGATGTTCAAAATCTTAAGTGCTGGTTAATTTGCTTGCATTATGAGTTCCCGAGTCTTTTGAGATCTTGTTTGAGAGGTGAGAGGTGACACAAGAGGTGTTTTTGGCCTGCCTTTCTTTATGTTTAAAATATGTTATCATGGCTTTGTTGGCTGGTGTGTTGGAGTCTTGAGTTAAACTATGTCCAAAAATCTCTATCTAGCTTCAAGTATGTAGACGAATATAAATGCTATATGCTTTGCTACATTTTTTTCCTTATGTGATACGCATTTTTATCAGAGGCAAATATGTTGGTTGAAATAATAATTCATTCACCACAACTTAACACAAAAAGTCACTGGTGAAGTTGGTGAGCTAAATATTATTTTGACCATATGACCTTCGAATTATGATGATACCCTTATGCACATCACATGTGTGTGGACACATCAAGCCAGGGGACAAATTGACCCTATCTCTTCCTTCAAATCTTCGCACAACATTGTGCGTCCTCTCTACCTATTTTGGAGTTTTAAAAAGTCATCCATAGCATGAATTATTATAACATTATTCAGACATGGCCGTCTTGCGGAAAGCTAAACTCTGTCCTGACAGATATCATTCTAACTCATCAACTACAAACACGAAGAAAATGAAGTAGAGCTACATGGGGAAGAGAGAGAGAGAGAGAGAGAGAGAGAGAGAGAGAGAGAGAGAGAGAGAGAGAGAGAGAGAGAGAGAGAAAGAGAGAGATAAAGACGAAGAAAAAAAAAGAACAGGATTAAGGTGAGAAATACGAAAACAGAAATGATGTTGGGGAAAGAAAAAAAAAAGAAAAAGAAAAATACAGGAAGCTGAAGGAGAGGGAAAAGAAGGTAAAGGAAAAGAAGGAGCAGAAAATGGAGAGGGGGAATGAAAACAAAAACAGTACATGTACCATAATCCTTCTCTGGCGGCGAGGCCATCTGTTCTAAAACACCGTAGAGGACTGGCCAGGTCGAATCGCTGTAGACCATCCTGCTGTAGTTGACCTGGTTCTGGAGGTCCGGTCTGTCCAGCGCATCCATGGACGGGAGGTCGGGAGGTTCTCGAGAATACATCACCCATCTGATTTAAAAAAAAAAAAATAGCCACAAGGTAGTCGTCAATCTTTGACAAGAAGATGCAGCAGTAACCTCTAGGCTGGTGAGCACAATTAACACACACACACTCATATATATATATATATATATATATATATATATATAGAGAGAGAGAGAGAGAGAGAGAGCGCACTACATTTTTTTTCCTTATCTATTGGCGGATCCGAGCCCTAAACTTCATCCAATGACATTTTACTATCTCATTATCTGATTATCTGCCAGTGACTTGACGCTTCGCCATGATGAAAGAGAAGAGTAGTAGGCCTACTTAGTGCCAATAGTTAGTTCTAGATTTTAGATTCTGGATCTTGTGAAATAAAGTTAACCTTAAATAGATGAACTTATAGATGTTGATCATTACAAAAACTTCCCAGAATATTGCCATCATGTTTTGTTTTTGGTTCTTTTTTTCCCTGTTGAAAAAAAAAAAGATTTTGAGGCCTTTTGTGAAGTTGATTGTGAAATACAAATGCGGAAGTGGTGGGCCCTATTGCTAAATTACTGGAATCCATTTCTTTCATCAGGGATACCTATTGACGGTATCTTAAGTCATTCTGGACCAGTGAATACGGGTGTTAAAGTCATGGTTAAAAATGTACGAAGGCGTTGCAAGAGCTAGTAACAATTTATAGGGGCCAATATACCCCGACATTTTTTTGTAGTTATGTAGGTTGTAAAGTCGTATATAAGATTACAAATTTACAAAGACGTTGCGATAGCTAATGACGATCTATGTTCCCACATTTGTTTTTTTATGTTTATGGAGGTGTTAAAGTCACGTACAGAGTTATAGATTTGCAAAGACGTTGCGATAGCTGATGACGATATAATTATATTCCCAATTTTTTTCTTATATTTATGGAGGTGTTAAAGTATCTTATAAAGTTATAGATTTAGAAAGACGTTGCGATGACTGATGAAGATGTCCCCACATTTTTTTTTATTTATGGAGGCATTAAAGTCACTTCTAGGATTATAAATTTACAAAGACGTTGCGAAGGCTACTGAATAAATTATGTCCCCACATTGTTTTTTTTTAATTTTTTTATTTATTTATGGAGCTGTTAAAGTCATTTATAGGGTTATAAATTTATAAAGACGTTGCGATGGTTAATGACGATATAACTATGTCCTCATATTTTTCTCTCCCCCCCCCCCAACTTTTTTTTTTTAGCTGTTCAAGTCAATTAGAAGGGTTAAAAATTTAAATGTATAAAGACGTTGCGGTGGCTAGCGACATGGACCTGTCTGTAAAGTGTTAAGTTCAATACGTTTTACTTCGCTACAGAACATTTTTTTTTATTTCCCAATCAATCCCAAAGCCCAGTATCTGACCGATGGACGAAACAACAGGTCAACCTGTCGGACCGCAGCATTACGGTTGAAAACAAGTTGTCCTAAAAAGTGACGAAAGGAAAAAAAAAAGTAATTATAATCGCTTGGAACTTTTTCTCACATTTGATTTGAGCGCCGCTTAGGGAGCGACTCAACATGCTTCATGCGCGCGGCGTTGAACAAAACGACGTCTGCGTCCTCCACAGATGACGTCATCGCGCATATCCTGTCCTCGTCGCAGTCGTCAAAATCGGCCCAATCCCTTGCACCGGGTCGAGGGTTGAAGAAAAAGAACTGCTTGACTTGGCTTTTCTCTTGCTTCTGCTCCTCGCTTTTCTCTGCTGAATCGTCGGATCCTTCGTCTAGATCTAGATCTAAATCGTGCCGGTCGTTGAAGAGAAGTTTTTGGTGCGGAGTTCCGGTTCGGCGTGTAGATTCTGCGCCGTTCACAAGGCGCTGCAGAACGGCATATGTTTTCTCAGCTGAGGCATCCGCTCCCGCGCTTTTCCTGAAAAAAAAAATATGAGTTCGTTTACAAGCATCAGTACAAAAGAGCAAGGCAAAGATTTTCTTTCTTCACCTCGGAGGGAAAAAATCATCATTTTATTAGACCGAGATAAATGAATCTGAACTATGAAGTTAACTGCTCTGAAAACGAGATTGCGAATCGCTACAGCTTGCTTTTTATGGCTCTTCATGTTTCGAGAATCAAAAAAGCAACGGATAAAACTTAAAATAATAATATAATAATTTTTTTTTAATTCTGTAATACAAGTCGGATGGATGAACAAAGAAATATAGCAAGTTTTGAGGGAAATAATAACAAACAATGATGATGATGATGATGATAATAATAATAATAATAATAATAATAATAATAATAATAATAATAATAATAATAATAATAATAATAATAATAATAATAATAATAATAATAATAATAATAATGAAGTTATTTCCTAGCGCCTCTTCCTACTTGTAGGCTCGAAGCTCTTTACAATAGTCTATTTACAAACGTTTAACATAGTGACACTAGTAGACTAATTAAGGTCTTCATGTGCAGTAAACAAATGAGTTTTCAATAGGGTCTTAAACTGACTTATAGAACTCGCCTCCCTGATGGAAAGGGGAAGGGCATTCCAGACAACTGGTGCACATTGTACAAATGTTCTATGGCCGTCTTTTCTGGATGGTTTGCATGGAACTGACAGCAAAGCTTTGTTACCTGATCGTAAGCTACGAGTGGGGACGTACATACCGACAAGATCTACAAGATAATTAGGGGCATAGCCGTGAACACATTTGAAGCATAAGACAGCAATCTTATATTTTATCCTAGTTTGTACAGCAAGCCAGTGTAAATGCCTAAACATGGGTGTTAAGTGATCTCTTTTACGTGATGATGATGATGATGAGATGATTTACTTCGTGGACATGATGTAAAATTGAATTTTTTTTTTTATTTTATAGAACTGCAAAACCTTTCTATGTAGAGAAAACACGTTGGAAATACCCTGTTGTAAACAAAATTTATCCTCAGCTTTTCAAGACAGCTACCTAAAAGGAATCAAATGTTTCAGATTTATCCTATTTATATCAGTCCTCTCCTCCTCACCCCCTATCTCTGTGGTAGAGTCTGTGAGTCAAAGATGTTCTTTAAATAGCATGCTATTATTAGAACATCTTCAGTGGCAGTAAACTGTATAGAACTCTCCAGCCCGGGCTTTAACAACGCCGGAGTTTGTGCTGACGGGAATCGAACCCCAGTCGACACTGGAGAGGTAGGCATAGATCTAGCAGCCAAACCGTTCAGTTTCGATGAGAAATAACGCGCCGAAAATTCTTGTAGGACCCGTGGGCCAGGAAGGAATGACCTGACATTTGACTGTGAGAAATAATTTTAGAAAAATTAAAAAATTGAGAATAAAACGTGAAAAAATGGGACCAGCTGGATCGAGCGCTGCGGGGCACGTTCAGTTTCTATAATTATGTTTATATACCATTAGGCCATTATACCATATATACCATTAGGCCATTATACCATGTATATCATTAATTGAAAAATATTGTTTAACAGAATGTGATACCTTGCTTAATTAACTCTAACGCTTAAATTGTTTTTAGAACAGGTCATGGAAGTATTATTAAGCGCTTCACATGCACAGGTTGTGCGTGTGATTTAAAATTCATTGGCACTGTTAGCTTTAACGATAAAGCTCCACTGAAAATTAGTAAGATTTAATACAATATTGTATCTGTGTCCCGCTTTGAAAGGAAAAGATAAAATATTAGAAAGCAAATATGATAACGCCTGATTGTAACATTAAAAAATTTGAATTGAAGGGTTGGAAACTTAAAAAAAAAAAAGTAACCTAAATTGCTATCTCATAATATTTTGTAAATTGAACATTATGCTCATTTTACAGACCACTTTCAATATTCATTTTCTTACAGTATTAAAAAGTGCGCATCTACGAATTCCCGCAAGACAGTGCACGTTTAAGCATACTTATTTGGTCGGAAGTCATAGGCTTTTTAAAGGCTTTTAAAAAGATCTTAAAATAGAATTGGAAAGTTTAGAATTAACCGATTTTCCCTTGATAGTGCGAGCAAAATAGAGGGAAACATTCGTTATGTCACTTCTTGTCTCGGCGAGGAGCAGGTTCGATCCCAGTCCATTCCATATGTCATTAAATTATGTTTTCACGTCTTCCGTCTTATTTGT
>JAWDGP010001377.1:700000-705000 GCA_033675545.1 Elysia crispata
GGTTTATTGGTTAAGCACATTGAAAGTCAATTGAAAAAAATAAAAAGGGTTGGGATGGGGGGGTGGGGTAGCGATCGTATCCTGAAAGAACGTCCTCTAAACGATTTCCAAGTTCGTTCTTTTTTTGTTTCTTTGGATTTGTTTTCTTTTTTTATCGTGTTTCTTTTTCCTTCAAATTACAGCTAGTTGTTGTTGTTGTTGTTGTTGTTGTTGTTGTTGTTGTTGTTGTTGTTGTTGTTGTTGTTGTTGTTGTTGTTGTTGCTGTTGTTGTTGTTGTTGTTATTATTATTATTATTTTTATTGTTATTATTATTATTGTTGTCGTTGCTGTTGTTGTTGTTACTGTTGTTGCTTCAGATATTAGGACCGAGGAGTCTCTCCACCCTTTCTCATCCCCAGATTATAGGATAACCCCAGTATTTTAAATTTTGATATCATTGGGTGTAATATAGGCATCTACTTGTATTGAAGAATAATTTACAATGCTCAGTTTTAATTACATTACTTCTAGATTCGAATAAATTAAATGAATCGATTTATTACTGGCCGATCTCACCTCATAACTTCGTCTAACGATTTTTTCCTATCTCATTTTCTGCACGCTTAAAACGGTAAGTAGACTCTTGGGCCACAATGGATCCTAACAGAGAAGAGCCGTACCTGTTCCTCAAAGTTCAACCTTGATCTACATGTAGGATCTTGTCGCAAAATAGAAATAACATTTTAAGTTCAACTTATCCTAACAAAATTTTCTGAGAATATTGGCATAATCAGTTTTTTCCCCGAGAAAAATAAATTGATTTTGAGGCCTTTTCTTCAAATTTATTCTGAATTGCGAATACGGAAGTGTGTCAGGCTCTCGTGCTAGATATCGGTATTTATTTCTTCATCACGGAATCTTAGCTACAGCATCTGACGTCAGGTCGGATCTGTGGATAAAACTCATAGAAAAGTACGTTCATATTAGTCGACGGTTTCCAGTAGAAAAATCGATTTGCATATCCATAAAATGCATTCGTTAAGATAAGATTTGGTTATGATGAGAAACACATTATGATACTATACAAAAAGGAAAAAAAAAAGGTGCAAACTGCATCTGTTACTAATTAACACTCTGATACATGACATCTTTTATCACCTGTACTGTATATAATATTAGCCTCTGCGTGCTAAAGGCGTTGCGGGCAACTCGATCGGGTATCCAAAACGTTTCCGATGTAATAGAAGAACTGGTAGAGTCCAAACCAGCAGTTCGGAGAGATTTACTCTTATTGTTCGAACACAAAGCGATACCAATTAAAAAATGAGATAAATACTTAACTTAATTTTTTTTTTTTTATTAATCCAAAACATACCGCTACGAGGTAAAATCATGAGACCAAGATTTTACTTTGAAAAAAATATCAGTTCGTACTCAAAGCACTTTGAAGTAACACGTGAATTTTTTTATCTTTATTTCTTCCAAAACCAACCTCTACCAATAAAGCGATTTTGTTACTTTTTAGATCATTTAAGGACTAGGGAAAGCAGAAAAAAATTTTCATCACGCAAAATAAAAAAATACAAGAAACAAAAAAAAAAAAAAAACACCAAAGTTCTGAAGAATCTTTCGCTGTCCTAGATTTAGAAACAATTATACCTGTTCAACATGTTCCAACGACAGTACACAAAATGTGGGCACCAGGCTCAGTTATTATGGCACAAATTCACACACACTAGAAACTGATAAGTAGTCTCAACAGAAGTAATTAAAAACAAAAAAAATAAAGATCGGAAAGTCTACCGAGCAAACCAAACAATCATTTCGACGAATCCTGAAACCATCGGTGACTCAAGTTACCAGTCGCAATGCTGAACATGTAGGCATACCCGGAACCAACATCACTGTGGCAACCATGATATTCACATTAGCGCGATTGAGTCTGCGTGTGAGTCAGTTAATGGCATCAATGGTGTGCGCAGGTCAAGCTGTCCTCGTGAAAACTAAAATGGCTCTAAAACCCGCTTCCTCTCGCGGAAAAAGTGGTCCCAAGACTAGCCGCCCACGCGGATACATCAACATTTCATTTCCTACGACTGGCAGTCATATAAGGATACGAAAAAAAAAATTATTACACTTAATGGGTTTGGTTTTATAATGCACAATCAAGGTATTTGGAAACGTAAATTGTGATTGTTACTTAAAAAATGATGGCAGCACGGAACACATGGTGTTGCGCCTATAACAACAAAATGTGTAACTCTCACAGGCACAGTGCTAACAAAAAACGGATTCGAATCTAATTTCTGAAACAAAAGAGAAAAGAAACCCTTCCACCAAGCGTTGTGGATGAATAGCAAATCAGCCTGATGAACTTTTAATCATCCCTAGTCCCAAAACTAGCACATCCCAGTAAATATTATTCAATAATAATCCACGAATCCAACAGAATCTACTGTATCAATGAAAGCTTTCATCCAGACAAGCTTATGAAACAGACAAATGCATGTATACACTATTTTTCCCTTATTGCAGATGCCGGTCTCAATATTCAAATAAAAGCAAAGCCAATAATTCTTTTAAAATGATAAAATATTTGAATGCATATAAAATACATTTACTTTGCACACAAACAAGAAGGTCAAGATCACAAATTAAGGAAAAGACAGATACACAGACAGGCACTTCGGGATGTCCCGAGTATTTTTGTAATTTTCCGGTGTGCCATAACTGTTTTGGTCAAAGAAGGTGGAAACTTTATTTATCCTATGTTGTAAACAATGGTGGTCTGGTAGAATATTGTCAAGAAAAGTTTCCTACAAATTAATAATCACTTATTTTCATAATAAATGCTTATTTTTTTAAATATTTGCAGAATTTTTTAAGCTACATTGAGGATGGGTGTGTTTGTGTGTGTTGATGCTTGCTGGTTTTATTTTGTTCAGTTTTGAAAATTTTTCGAGAGCCGAACAGATTTTCTTTTCCTATATACATATATATCTTACAGTAAAAGCTTTATACTTCTTTTCCATGGCTTATAAGTTAAAAAAGGGTTTTCAGTCAAATCATATAAATACAAATCAATTAGTAAACCATTAGATCTAGATCTATGTGCTTTAAAAACGTGCGGGTTTGTCTGACCTTCAGTTAACTATACTCGACTACTAATGACTTCAAAATTTCAATATAATTATTCAAAATTAGGTGGGTGATCTGTCACAGGCTAGATGTAGATCTACGATATCCTGCCTCTAATGCATCGGATAGGCTAGGCCTTGGTTAGACTGGCTTCGCTAAATAATTGCTGTATTAAGAATAATTATACTTTGTAAATCTCTAGATCTAGATCTAGATAATGAAAGATGACAGTTTGAGTGATCTGTTACGACCTCAGTCCATATCAAGGAGGCGCCGATTTCACGCTGGAATTTAGTTAAAAAACTGTGTTAGTTTCTCCATTTTTATGTATTGAGTAACTTGAAAAAGTTGGTGGCTTAAATCACAGTAGAAAATTAACCTCGTGAGTTGTAAACTTTTATATATAGGCCAAGAAAAATGCTGGTACGGTGCCCTTTCTTATGCCTGTTGTCATGGAGAGGAAGTTTTTTGTGACCAAAACTAACATGTCGGACGACCGTGGCAACCGCAGAAACGAAAGGACAGAAAAATTGAAGATTTTGCTCATTCGGGACATCTGCGTGTCCTCATTAATTTGTGAGCAAGACAAAACTTAAGTTTCAAATTTGATCTCAAACCTCCACTTGTAACCACTCTGAACAATGTGCGCATTGCTGGTCGCTGCAAAATGCCAAGAGTATTACGAACGTCGGAAACTGGCCTCCTATCATGACCTTTTTTCTATTTTTAGAGCATGTTTATATGCGCCAATTAACACTGTGTTGTTATTGCAGCAGATGTGCGATTAGCAACTGCCATTAGATTTTCCTGCCTAGATAATGCAACAAAGATAAAATTTGCAGACGCTTCAAAGCACGTGGAATTAAGGGGAAAAAAAGACTTTTCCTTATACTATTAGCAGCGAGGCTTCCAGAAGCAGCAGTCAAGTAGATGATGCAAACAAACCTTTCCAGTTTAGGGTTAAATTAAAGCGGTCTGTTTTATTTACGTTTTTAGTAAAGTTAGGGCGGGATGATGCCCACAAAACCCTTTCTGTTCGTTCCATAAGTTTCATGCACTGATCCAGAGTCTCATATTTTAAGATGATTTAGCTAGGCATCCACGATAAAGGAAAATGGATACCGATATCCAGCAGCAGGGTCTGTTGGATCCATCAGCTCATTCAGCATCGTTTATCAAAATGTCTTAAGTGTGCCAAATAGGTAAATGATATGATATAGCTGATTTAACGCAAACTTTTGGGGTTTTTTTATTTATTCTTTACTTATTTATATCGGTGACTTGGCCTTTGTCCTTGGAAGCCGCGCTATAGCCATAAGGGAAAAAAAAAAACGAAAAAAACAAAACAAAACAAACAAAAAAACAAACGCGGGTCTCGGTTAAGTTACTTTATTAATGTCGATTTTTTAAAACTTATTATTTCATGTAAAGTTCAAATTCATTTTTTGTTTCATCTTAAGTTTCAGTTGATTTTTTATTCCATTATTTTCCAATCCATTTTTTTTTCATTAATGTTCAAATTGTTTTCTTTGTCACAATGTCTCAATTTAATTTTTTTTTTTTTCGTTTTAACATAAAATTTATTTTTCTTTTAAATTTTATGTTTTAACTGTTTTTTTTTTATTATTTCATTCATGTTCCAATAGATTCTTTTTTTTTCTCTTTCATTTTATGTTCTCAGCTGTTGGTTGGGTAGTATTTAGCTGTCTCTACTGCATGCCTCACCCCACAAATCCATTTTAACTACTGCAACCTTTAAAAATAGAGAAAAAAATGTGACATCACTTATGGTTCCAAACAGAATCTGGCAAAAAAAGAAACTATGTTTTACGCTTATGTTCTGCCATGATAATCCTGAGTTGCGTGCACTCACACAATAATT
>JAWDGP010001377.1:710000-720000 GCA_033675545.1 Elysia crispata
CCGCTTGTGTGTTCTGTCATTCATTCAGGCCGGGCCTGTCGACTGCCAACAAGCATCGAGGCTTATTGCACTGTGTAGCAAGGCCCACTACTATTACTAATTGCTGTCATTGCTTATTTATATAAAAACAAAACACAACTAGTTGAAGGGAAAAAATGGAAACATAACACAGGCGCGTTTATTGGTTTTGTAATTGCAGAGGCCTGTCTCGAAACTGATCTGAAAGCAGCGCAAACCAATATTGAACGTAATGCACCGTACATCTATTTGCATCAAGCTCTCTAATTATTGCCTCGCGATGTTGCTAACTAGATCATACTGCTATTGCTGCTATTATGTTGAAGGGCTCACGCATAATATAAAAGAAATATAAATAAATTGGATTCTTTATATACTTAATGCAGCAGCAAGTACTGAATAGATGGAAAGAGCCTTAATTGATTCAGCTCACTTACCTGTTAAAACAGTGACACGTTAATGCTGGTGTGTGTCTTTCATGAAAGAGCAATAATCTAGGCTATATTTTGACCCTACTACCGTAGATGTGTAATTATCTAATTCGCAAATGTATATTAATGTCCTGAGAGAATCAGGAAAATGTTAAACTGATGTGGAAGGTGAGAGACAGAGAAAGAGAGTGTGTGTGGGTGTATGAGAGTGTGAGGGGAGAGAGAGAGAGTGAAAGAACGAGAGAGAGAAAGAGAGAGAGAGAGAGAGAGAGAGAGAGAGAGAGAGAGAGAGAGAGAGAGAGGGTTAATGAGCTTAGTGATTGATCGAAAATTTGTGAAATTATTTATTTTCTATTTGCTTTGAATATAGATGAATATGTCCAAACCGTATTACACACCGCGTATACTTCCAACAAAAATAATTTAAAAATACATTAATTGATAAATAAAACAAAAGAAAAAAAGAAAAGAAAGAAGCTTTTTACCGATAGACCTACGACACTCCGTAGTCTTTTATTCTCAGAACTCTAAGTAACTACAACCACAGCAACAACAACTACTACTACTAGTAGTAGTAGTAGTAGTAGTAGTAGTAGTAGTAGTAGTAGTAGTAGTAGTAGTAATAGCAGTAGCAGCAGTAGCAGTAGTAGTAGTAGTAGTAGTAGTAGTAGTAGTAGTAGTAGTAGTAGTAGTAGTAGTAGTAGTAGTAGTAGTAGTAGTAGTAGTAGTAGTAGTAGTAGTAGTAGTAGTAGTAGTAGTAGTAGTAGTAGTAGTAGTAGTAGTAGTAGTAGTAGTAGTAGTAGTAGTAGTAGTAGTAGTAGTAGTAGTAGTAGTAGTAGTAGTAGTAGTAATAGTAGTAGTAGTAGTAGTAATAGCAGTAGCAGCAGTAGCAGTAGCAGCAGTAGTAGTAGTAGTAGTAGTAGTAGTAGTAGTAGTAGTAGTAGTAGTAGTAGTAGTAGTAGTAGTAGTAGTTCCACCACCAGTGAATCGTCATCTTGAAGCTTATATCAGGGTAGATGCCTCAGAACTTGTAACTCAGAGAGTTAGCTTTGACTCGATTTTGAGGGTCACAAATATGTTCCTTAGATCGAGAGAAAACTGCTGAGGTATTTATATTCGATGTCGATATCAATTTAAAAAAATGCCACTCCACAAGGAGTAGTATTGACATAAATAATTAAATATATTGACAAGAGTCAGGCCGTCAATTTGGAGTTTCGAGCTCTAAGTTTGTACTCAGACGAAATCATATCAAAAGAATCCACCCTGAACTGATGGATGGAAGGAGATATCCCCTCACTGAATGCATAGAAAATGTGGTGTCACTTGTTCCCTGTCGACTGAAGAGGGCAGCTCAAGCCGAAACTTAATAGTGACGGCCCGGCCCTAGTCAAGGCATTTAAATGTTTATAAATTAAATTTGAGTGAAGAGGTTGATAATGTTATTCATGTTTCAGTTGTTTCTTGATAATTATTTGAATGCACAAACACAAAGGAAAACGATTTCGAAGTATGTTTTTGAAAAAAGAAATGGAGATCTTTCCTGAATTTTTTGAAACTTTATTATAAAATGCATCATTTAAAATATTTTTTAGCATGTCCATTGCAGTTTATCAAAAACATATAAAAGTCAATTATAATATTATTCTTCCTTTTGCAATATAATGTACATTTTGACGCCTGAAAAGGCGATAATTTTTTTTATGAAATAAGTTCGTCAGCTTTTCTTGATATTTACTGTTTTCTAACTTCTGGAATATCACAGATTTTTCCTCTCGAAATATCAATGCAAATAAAAATAAAAGATCAACAAAGTATAAGCATGCAAACGATTAAGGATTTATAACTGTACACTTTTATCAAGGAAAATCTAGAAAGCTTAAAATAATCGTGTAACCTCAAAGTCAAGTTTTCTCTTACCTTTTGCTATATGATGCCTTCAGGAAATTCAAATCAAGACATTTTTTTCCTACAGAAGTCTCGATAATTACACTTGGAGTCGAAGTTAATATTTCTCGAAATGGCAATATGTGTATACAAAATTACACTTATTTTCTGTTACCTCTTCTTTCTCTTTACAAAACAGAGTATAAATTCCAATTGGTCGAGGATTCAGCATCATCGTGTCCTGTGAAGGGACTGGTTCGAACCTTGAAGCACTCTCGAGTCTGCGTGTTGTACTCGACTCCGTTATGCTCTTTATCCTGAACAAGAGCAACACACCACAGGACGGAGCTGTCTTTATCCTGAACAAGAGCAACACACCACAGGACGGAGCTGTCTTTATCCTGAACAAGAGCAACACACCACAGGACGGAGCTGTCTTTATCCTAAACAAGAGCAACACACCACAGGACGGAGCTGTCTTTATCCTAAACAAGAGCAACACACCACAGGACGGAGCTGTCTTTATCCTAAACAAGAGCAACACACCACAGGACGGAGCTGTCTTTATCCTAAACAAGAGCAACACACCACAGGACGGAGCTGTCTTTATCCTAAACAAGAGCAACACACCACAGGACGGAGCTGTCTTTATCCTAAACAAGAGCAACACACCACAGGACGGAGCTGTCTTTATCCTAAACAAGAGCAACACACCACAGGACGGAGCTGTCTTTATCCTAAACAAGAGCAACACACCACAGGACGGAGCTGTCTTTATCCTAAACAAGAGCAACACACCACAGGACGGAGCTGTCTTTATCCTGAACAAGAGCAACACACCACAGGACGGAGCTGTCTTTATCCTGAACAAGAGCAACACACCACAGGACGGAGCTGTCTTTATCCTGAACAAGAGCAACACCACAGGACGGAGCTGTGTCAAATTGCCCCACATTTTGGTTGCTCAGGGTTTGGGCTATAGATTTTGGCGCAAACTTATATGCCACTTCATTGCCAATAACTTCTGCCAGAATCTCCATTTCACATAACGCTAAATGGTCGTATCCGTGTTTTACGATCCGCACAAAGCGCGTTTCCATGACAGCAGAGCAAGGCAGTTCCGTCCATACGGCCGTATCCAGTTGGTCAACGCGCGAGACACAAATCTGACCAAAGTTCCTGGGAAACCCCGGTTCTTTTCTGGGATCCGAGTCGAATCCATCGACGGTAAAATTCTCCAAGCGGAACCTAGAATCGGACCTGGTGAGGATTATAACACTGTGTATCTTTCGAGATCGGGTTAGGTCTACTGCCCACCACATCACATTGTCTGTATCTACCGCGGCGCAGTAGGGAAATAAAGGCGATGGGTTACCATCTACGGCAAATGAGCTCTTATAATAATGGTCAATATATCTATGGGTTCTGGGCCCCTGGACTGTTGGTTTGTTGAGTGCGGAATTTTCCAACTCTGGGGTGACATTGCTGTAAATTTTTGCAATTAAGGACAGCAGTAAGACGAGTCCCCTTAGCACAAACGTGTGTTTTCTGTTCATAGTTTCTGTATTACTTTCAACTGTGGATATTATGAAATAAAATTGAAGAAAGATAATAAATGAAACTTTACTAAAAAATATCTTCAGTTTTCAGTCACATTTAATGATAATTATAATATTTTGTTGTGTATCATTGCCAACGATACCAGTGAATATGTCACGCCCATAGGAAAAAAAATAATTCAAAGTAAAAAAAAAGCCTTTCAAAAAATGTTGCGGATTTATATTTATGGTTACAACAAAAATGACATCCAGTTATTAAACATAGAAAATAATTTAAAAAAAAAAATAGAATTTATTGGAAAATATTATACAACATATATCGTTAAGACCTAGATCTCCTGACAAAAGAAAATAATGCTTTTTTTTTCCTTTAAAATTATTAATGCCGCGTTTAATTTCTTTAAACACTGCATTTTCAAATAGATGAAGTAAAGAGGACTAGAATTATGTAATCATTTATTTAAGTTTATGTCAGCAACAAGAACAATTTTTTCTTTGTTTTTTCTTTTCTGGTTACATAAAGATAATTTGAAACCTTAACGTCATTATTTTTCATATTTTCTTGAACTCTGCACTTACCAATGAGGAAGAAAACAGAATCTCAAACACTCAAATGTACCTTTTTTTAACTTTGAAATTGATTTCTGATAAGTTATAAAAACAAATTTTATGCTTTCAACTTGTCATCACTGTCTGTCACAGAGCTAGCATTTAAGTTGCCAACACAAAAGTCATCTTCGGTTAAGATTTAAAAAAAAAAAATATCCGTTTATTTGGAATCTGAAAGGGTTCAGCATTTTGTTATATAATAATTATTGAAGAAATAATTAATTTAGGTATCAAAATCAATACATTTTTTCCCTGTTGATTCAAAACAAATGTACCGCTAAGTATTGTAATTATTGTACAATTTTACACGGTTGAAATTTATTTTTTATTCTTACGATCGTTTAAGCTTGCTGATGTCGAATGACAAACCACAAACGGTGATGGATAGGCGACAAACCAAAATTATTTGTGAACAGTTGGTCTTAGAGATACAGGGTGCTGCCCTGTCTTGACCATGACATAACATCTCTCTCTCTCTCTCTCTCTCTCTCTCTCTCTCTCTCTCTCACACACACACACACACACACACACACACACATACGCACACAGACTAAAAACATCTTTGTATTGAATAATGAACCAAATGACCTTCAAGTTTTGGCTGGTTCGACCGAGTCACATGCTATTAACATTGTCGGCATCATTTTGTCCTTTGGTCCATTTTTTTTCGGGACATTTCAATAAAGGGCAATTAAGGATGGTGAATATGGTTGCGATTTCTCACTCTTCTCGTACAAAAAGCTCATTCAAGTTTACAAGACAAACGGTTGACCATTAGATTTATTTATTCAAACGCTCCGAAGAGCCCCAGTTTTGTCTTTGAGTAGAAACTAAAGGTTTGCGTGACTCGACTTTGAATAGCAAAATCGTTTCTATCGCTTTGGAACTGCGATAAAACGACGAGGAGTTAAAAACGAAACAAAGAACGAAACAGCGCATAACAAAAGATACCAGCACCTAAGCTTGACACCAGCTCTAAAGACCATTTCCTCACGTGGCACCTTCGGGTTTTGTGACTACCGTCACGTTTTACCAGTTAACCGTTAGGAGAACAAAAAAAAAATTAACAGTAATGACCAAATTGATATTTCGCCAGTTCAGAGGTTCAAAGTGTTAATTCTTGGGGATTATAGCACCAGGAATGGAGAGGTTAGTGTTGCCTTAGCTTAATGAAGGTGTTAGGACTTTTTTTTTTTTTTACAGAAACTGAAGGTCTCAAATTCTTTGTTAACTTGAAAGCGCCCTCTAAGCTTTCGAGAGAATCTCAAACAGAGTCAAAGGCTTTTAAATCAAGCGAAGGATTGACAATTGAAATGGAATGAAATTCCACCGTCAGATGTCTTGTGTTCAGATTGTACCCATAGACTCTGTACGGTAAACTTGCGGTCTATCAAAATCAGGAACCATGAGTATGTCGCTCCGGATGGTATTAAAAAAAAAAAATGCCATCATTGATATTTCTGGACAGCGAAATGTCACCAGGGAATTAATGAATCAATTAATTTGTCTCTTGGACATGCCATGACCCGCACCGGTCAACGTCTCACATGAAAAAAGACAAAAACAATTAAAAATACAGCAAAATTGTAGCGAAACCTCGTTATTTACATTTTAACAGCAGCATAAGGTTTATGGCACGACACAAATTTTTTATGTCATCAAAGAGCTTCATGACGGAGTCATCATGCAGGCAAAAGTGAACTTATTACTATGAAGTTATCTTAGGCTATTTGGCCTGTAATGATCAATTGAAAAGAAGAAAACACTAATAAACACTGAATACTACCTGAATGATGGAAAAAATTGACCAGCGGTAGCAGATAATCACGATTGGATTAAAAAAAAAAAAAAAGAAAAGTGTGGTTGGGCGGAAAAAAGGGGAGGGGGGTGTATTTTCTAAGTAGAGTTGACTCTAATTTCATTGCTATGCTACACTTGACACCAATATGAACTAAGAGTTGATTTTTTTCCTTTATGTTTTTTAATTATGGTGAAAAGTTTACTTTTTCCATTTATATAAGGTGAAAGTTGGGGAGGGAGAGAAAAGACTCTACGCCATTAAGCTTTACTAATGTAATTTTACCATACAGGACCAAACTTCCCATAATTTTTATTCAATCAGTTTTCCAAGTGTTCATAATAAGAAGGGTTCCAGATAGCTCAATTGGTAGAGCGGTGGACCAACAAGCAGGAGGTCAGGGGCTCGATTCTCAGGCGTGACATCTGATGATAGAGGTGGATATGGTACCAATGTAATCACAAGAGTCTTGGGAAATGTGAGCTTAAAGTAAGAACCGGATGGGACGAAAAGAAAATAAATCTTTCTAAATCAGATTTTTCGGAAAACATAGAAGTTAAACTTTTGAAGAGAATTGCTTGGAAAGACAAATAGATAGCAAAATCTAGATTCTTTTATCGTTCACAAAAACAAAAGATGAATTATTTTCAGCCAATGGGAGTAAGAGTTTTTATTATGTTTTGTCTCCTGATTTCAAAAACCTTACTCCTGGTTACGCTGAGATTTAAGGCTTTTCATCAGCTTGACTTTTCTAATTTAAGGGTATTCCTTCGATCTTTCAATAATAATAAAAATAATAATAATAATAATAATAATAATAATAATAATAATAATAATAATAATAATAATAATAATAATAATAATAATAATAATAATAATAATAATAATAATAATAATAATAATAATAATAATAATAATAATAATAATAATAATAATAATAATAATAATAATAATAATAATAATAATAATAATAATAATAATAATAATAATAATAATAATAATAATAATAATAATAATAATAATAATAATAATAATTAGATCTAGGAGCTGAATATTAAAGAACAGGTACCACAGATATGTCCATTAAAGTACCAGGGATCTGTCCATTAAAGTACAGCTACCAAGGATCTGTACATCAAAGTACAGGTACCAGGGATCTGTCCATTAAAGTACAGGTACCAGGGATCTGTCCATTAAAGTACAGGTACCAGGGATCTGTCCATTAAAGTACAGGTACCAAGGATCTGTACATCAAATTACAGGTACCAAGGATCTGTCCATTAAAGTACAGGTACCAGGGATCTGTTCATTAAAGTACAGGTACCAGGGATCTGTCCATTAAAGTACAGGTACCAGGGATCTGTCCATTAAAGTACAGGTACCAAGGATCTGTCCATTAAAGTACAGGTACCAGGGATCTGTCCATTAAAGTACAGGTACCAGGGATCTGTCCATTAAAGTACAGGTACCAGGGATCTGTCCATTAAAGTACAGCTACCAAGGATCTGTCCATTAAAGTACAGGTACCAAGGATCTGTCCATTAAAGTACAGCTACCAAGGATCTGTCCATTAAAGTACAGCTACCAAGGATCTGTCCATTAAAGTACAGGTACCAAGGATCTGTCCATTAAAGTACAGGTACCAAGGATCTGTCCATTAAAGTACAGGTACCAGGGATCTGTCCATTAAATTACAGGTACCAGGGATCTATCCATTAAAGTACAGGTACCAGGGATCTTTCCATTAAAGTACAGGTGCCAGGGATCTGTCCATTAAATTACAGGTACCAGGGATCTGTCCATTAAAGTACAGGTACCAGGGATCTGTCCATTAAAGTACAGGTACCAGGGATCTGTCCATTAAAGTATAGGTACCAGGGATCTGTCCATTAAAGTATAGGTACCAGGGATCTGTCCATTAAAGTACAGATACCAAGGATCTGTCCATTAAAGTACAGGTACCAGGGATCTGTCCATTAAAGTACAGGTACCAGGGATCTGTCCATTAAAGTACAGCTACCAAGGATCTGTACATCAAAGTACAGGTACCAGGGATCTGTCCATTAAAGTACAGGTACCAAGGATCTGTCCATTAAAGTACAGGTACCAGGGATCTGTCCATTAAAGTACAGCTACCAAGGATCTGTCCATTAAAGTACAGGTACCAGGGATCTGTCCATTAAAGTACAGGTACCAAGGATCTGTCCATTAAAGTACAGGTACCAGGGATCTGTACATCAAAGTACAGGTACCAGGGATCTGTACATCAAAGTACAGGTACCAGGGATCTGTCCATTAAAGTACAGGTACCAGGGATCTGTACATCAAAGTACAGGTACCAGGGATCTGTCCATTAAAGTACAGGTACCAGGGATCTGTCCATCAAAGTACAGGTACCAAGGATCTGTCCATTAAAGTACAGGTACCAGGGATCTGTCCATTAAAGTACAGGTACCAAGGATCTGTACATCAAAGTACAGGTACCAGGGATCTGTCCATTAAAGTACAGGTACCAAGGATCTGCACATCAAGGGATTTGGATCCAAGACTTGTACTTGAACTTTATCAAAATGAGACCAGCTGCAGTGATGCATGTAGCCTGTTTTGCCTATGCTACTACACTACTACACTGGCTATTAGTAAAACTAGATCTAGGCCTGAGCGAGCTGTGGACGGAATTTCTCCGCAAATTTTAACTTCTAGAGCTATCCCTGATCAAGACCAATGTCTAGTTAAAAAATCTCTGGAGCAGTTATTTTTGTATTGTTCAAAAATTTTTATAGTCATCGAGGGTTCCTAAAATAGTCCAAGTCACCGAAGTGAGCCATATCATTTAACTATTTGGTAGATTTAGGGCAGTTAGATATTTTTTTTTTGTGTTGGCCCGTAGACTGAATTATAATTGCGTTCTGAGCACAATTCTGTCCTAACTAAGCCTAAAAGTTAAAAGAAATAGGTCACTTTAACTCTTAACATGCAAAAGTTTGTTCATTTCGGTGATTTGGCCTGTATTTTAGAAAACCTAGGTCGTCATGGTTGGCGAGTAATCGGCCAGCGAAATTTGCCAGTGCTGTTTCATACTTGTGTTTTGTTACCTCGGCGGTTCTAAATATTGAAATGTTTATTTTATTCGGGTCCCATTTAGCTCACAAACTTCTTCTAAACTAAGTGCACAAAATATGGTCACTCCGGTCTTCACAAAAGGCAAGAAAGTAGGAAGGAATAAAACATTCTAGTTTTGAATTGAAAAATGTTGAAAGTTTCAAATTAAAATTACGAAAGATCGCTTTATATAGGACTTAATGTACTTTACTTGTTGGTTGATTTTAGAGACAAGGAAATTCAAATTGAAATCTCAGCAAGGTGTAGTAATGGGGTCAACCATACAATCTGGCCCCCAACGGATCACGCATCGATGAACACATTACTTTCTTAGTAAATGTAATTCTCTTGACATTAAAAATAATATTCTAGTCGTTCACATTAAAAGAAGAGCTAAAATTCTAGTCTTTTGCACATGTAAGCTGTAGTAAAGAAGTGCCTTACCCTATAGTTATTTCCATTATATTTGATTGCGTGCTATATTTTATCCTTTACTGGTATACCAGGTACAGAAAAAGGAATAGCATTTAAATATGACGCTCGTATATTCTGTGTTATTTCCCAAATAAGCGTGATACTGAAAGGATTGTGCTTAA
>JAWDGP010001377.1:722500-742500 GCA_033675545.1 Elysia crispata
CCTCCTCCTCCTCCTCCTCCTTCTTCTTCTTCTTCTTCTTCTTCTTCTTCTTCTTCTTCTTGTTCTTCTTCTTCTTCTTCTTCTTCTTCTTCTTCTTCTTCTTCTTCTTCTTCTTCTTCTTCTTCTTCTTCTTCTTCTTCTTCTTCTTCTTCTTCTTCTTCTTCTTCTTCTTCTTCTTCTTCTTCTTCTTCTTCTTCTTCTTCTTCTTCTTCTTCTTCTTCTTCTTCTCTTTCTTCTCCTTCTTCTCCTTCTCCTTTTTTTCTTTCTTCTCCTCCTCCTACTCCTCCTCCTCCTCCTCCTCCTCCTCCTCTTTTCTTCATCTTCTAATTCTTGTTCTTTTTTTCTCCCGCCTCTCCTCCTCCTCCTCTTCCTTTCCCTCTTTGTTCTTTAATTTTGGTATTCTTTTTTCTTCGTCTTCTCTAACCAAACTAAATTGTACATTCTTTCAAGTGTCGTCACTCACAAGCATCTGAAATAGCAACTCTATCCATTTCGTTCTTAACCTTTCTTTACCTGCCTGTCCAGTCGTGTCTTGTATACTGAGCTCTCCAGCCGTTATGGTATCATTCCCGCTTTAAAAATTTGTTTTCTTTCCACAATTATGAAAAGAAAAAAAAAATAACTACCGCGTCTGAAATATATATTATTTAAATCGAAAACTTTCGAAATAACGAAAATTTATTTTTATTCGCTCGACCAGATCTACGGGGAAAAGCACGGTGATAGACGCCAGGGAGACAGCACCAGCGAAAGTTGCCGATGACTTGTTCGGTAAAAACCAGAAAATGTCGTCGAGAGGTGCGTAGTTTTGTACGTAAAGGTTGACTTTTTATTAGCGCAAATATAGCGGGATTTGAGCAATTGTTTGTGATAAATTTAAGTCTCCAAACTGAGGCACAAAGGGGTTGACTTATAGTTAGTGCAAAAGATATCGGTATATCGGAAGTTGTTTGTGTTAAATCTAAGTCCTTAGAATGAAGCACGTAAAGATAGGTTATGACATTGACAATAATATGTGTACGTGATGTTAAGGACGTTTGTTAATATTAAATATAAGTGGGCGCGTAAAGAAAGATTATGATATTGACAGTATATGTATGCGTTCTGTTAAGGACTTCAACCTAATGACGCCATCACATTGTGCGTGCGGTTGCAATATTTACGTAAATGTCAAGCTGTCGGAAACTGATTCATTCAACAGGTGACTGCAAAACTTAATGTATAATTTTACTATGCAACAGTACTGCTTATTTGTTCATAAAGGCGTAGATTAGAAGCCACAAAAAACAAAAAAACATTGCAGGTCTTATTCAATGTGACAGTGAAAAATTTACATAGATCTGCTTAACGGGGCATTTTCTCTTTACAAAACTTTAAAAAAGTCCAAAGTGCAAACGCATCCTTGACGATACTCATGTGACAAACTCATTTGAATACTACAACGATTATGATGTCAGAAGGGCATAATAATGATTAAACACATGTAACTAACAGCTCACCATCCCTCTGACCATAAGATTTATAACGGAAACAACGGTTGTGCACATTTTCCGCCGAACCCTACCTCTCATTATTGGCAAGACTTAAGATTAGGGTAAGGGTTAGGATGAGGGTTAGGGGTAGGATTTGGATGAGGGTTAGGGTAAGGATGAAGGTTAGGGTAAGGGTTAGAATGAGGTGAGGGTTACCTTTAGGGTAAAGGTTAGGTTAACGTTTAGGAAGAAGGTTAGGGTAAGGGTTAGCGTTAGGATGAGGGTTGGGGTTAGGATTTGGGTTAGGGCGAGGGATTCGGTTATGGTTTGGACTAGAGTTTGGGTCAGAGTTGAGTAAGGGTTGAGTAAGGGTTAGGAGGAGGGTAAATGTTAGGGTCAGGAATAGGTATAAGGTTAGGGTTAGGGTAAAGGTTTGGGTTAAGGTTAGTGTTCGGGAATGAATTAGGGTTAGGATTACTGTTAGGATGAAGGTTAGAGTGAGTGTTCGGATTACGGTAAGGGTTGGGATTAAGGTTAGGGTTAGGGTTAATGTTAGGGTCTGTCTGAGGGTATAGGTAAGGTTAAGAAAGAGGGTAAGACTTAGGATATGTTAGGGTTAGTGTTAGATTGAGGGATAGGGTAAGGGTTAGATTTAGGGTAAGGGTAAGGATAATGTTTATAGTAAAAGTTGGGGTAACAGTTAGATTTAGGGTTAGAGTTAGAGTTTGGGTTAAGTTTAGGGTTAGGCTTAGGATAAGGGTTAGGGTTAGGGTTAGGTAAAGTGTAAAGATAAGGGTTGGGGTGAGGATTAGGATTTGTGTGTTGTAGTGAGGGTTAGGGTTTGGTTTAGTGTAAAGGTAAGGGATAGGGTAAGTTTCGGGATTAGGGTGAATGTTAGGATTAAGGTTTATGGTTAGGGTCAGGCTTAGAATAAGTTTAAGGGTAAGGGTAAGGAAGAGGGTTAGTGTTAAGGTTTGGGTAGTGTTAGGTTTAGGGTTAGGGTTAGGATGAGGATTGGGGTTAGGATCAAGGTTGGGATTGGGGTTGGGATTAGGTTTAGGGTTGCGATTATAGTTAGGGTTTGGATTTGGGTTACGTTTAGGTTTAGGGTTAGGGTTAGTGTTTGGGTTAGGGTAAGGCTGAGGTTTAGGGTTAGGGTTTGATTAAGTGTAAAGGTAAGGGATAGGGTAAGTTTCAGGGTTAGAATTAGGATGAGTGTTAGCGTTAAGATGAGAATTAGGGTTAATGTAAGGTTTAGGGTTAGGATAAGGGTAAGTGAAAGGTTTAGGGTTTGTGTTAAGGTAACGGTTAGGTTTAGGGTTACAGTGGGGGTGAGGGTTAAGATTAGGTTTAGGATTAGGTTTGGGATGAGGGTTGGTGTTAGGGTTTGGGTTGGAATTAGGATTAGGTTTTGGGTTAGGGTTAGGTTTAGTGTTAGGGTTAGGGTCGAGGGTTTGGGTTAGGTTTAGGGTTACGATTAGGGTTTGGGTTAACGTTAGGGTTAGGGTTAGGTAAGGATGAGGGTAAGGGTTAGTGTTAGCTTGAGCGTTAGGTTAAGGGTTTGGTTTAAGGTTAGGTTTCGGGTTAGGGTTAGGATGAGGGTTAGGGTTAGGGTTAGGATAAGGTTTATGGCTAGGGTTAGTGTTATGATGAGGGTAAGAGTTAAGGGTAGGGTTAGGGCTAGGGCTAGGATGAAGGTTAGGGTTTGGTTAAGGGTTTTGGTTAGTTTCAGGGTTAGGATAAGGGTTAGGGTTAGGGTTGGGATAAATTTTAGATTTAGGATGAGTGTCAGGGTTAGGATTAGGATAAGGTTTAAGACTACTGTAAGGATAAAGGTTATGATTAGGGTTGGCGTCAGGTTGAGGGTAAGAATTAGGGTTTGGGTTAGGGATCGGGTTGGGATGAGGGTTAGTTTTTGGGTGAGGGTTAGGGTTAGTGTTGGGGTTAGGATGAGTTTTACGGTAAGGGTTAGTGTTGGGATAAGGTTTAGAGTTAGGATGAGGGTTAGGGTTAGGATGTGGACCCTTGGGTAAGGGTTAGGATTATGGATTGGATTAAGGTTAGCATTAGGGTTAGGTTTACGGTTAAAGTCAGGAAGAGATTTATCTTTGAGGTTAAGGTTTGTATTAGTGTGAGGGTTAGGGTTTGACTAGATTAGGTTTAGGATAAGGTTTAAGGTTTGGATTAGGATTAGGCTTACTTTAAGGGTGCGGATGAGTGTTAGGGCGAGGGTTAGTATTAGTATTTTGCTTAGTTTTGGGGCTGTCTTTTTCCAGGTCACTCAAAGGTCCGAAGGTCATGACAAGGTCGAGTCAGTGAGTAACGGTCCGTGCATTATGCTTAGAACTACAGTATATTTATAACATTTTCAAATTTTTGGGTCAAGTAGTTTTGGGCTTGTTAATTTTCTCAGTTACAGTCGTTGATCTCTCCTTCTCTAGACTTCTCCCAACTATTTTTCTTTTTCTTCCAGGTCCTCTAGATATAGGAGTACCAGGGGAGATTAAAGGTTACTGGTACGCCCACCAGAAGTATGGTCGTTTGCCATGGGCCAAACTTTTCGAGCCAGCTATCAAGATGGCGCGGTACGGTTTTCCGGTTCCGTTCGGTTTGCACCGTGCTATAGAAGACGGTGAAGAGCTTCTGTGTACAGAGCCGTCTCTCAAGTTAGTTTATTTCATTTATTTCTAGTATGATCATTGTTAACTCTTACGGAAAATTGACGTTTCACTTCAAATGTTTTGTATTGCAACTAGTTATATTGAATCGGATGCCGGAAACCAGAAATGTAGAATAAAGCATTTAAATTTGAAAGTAGGTTGATATATCTGTTCGGCATATCTGCTTCAGTGCCGTTTGCTATTTTAAAATGGTGGGTTTTTTACCGAAAGAAGAATTGGTTCTGTCTGAGCTCCCAAAGGAAAGGTCCACTACGTTTGCGAAACGTTTTCTTGAAGAGAGCAGAGAAGTGGAACAGGGAAAGGGGGAAGGGGGCAGTAGTTTCCACCAATTAAAACTAACCAAAATAGACATATTCTCATCAATCTCTTTATTTCAAAAACCATTTCTTTACAGAAACTCAGAAACGTATTGCCTCTTCTTGGAACAATTTTACTTAAACATAACTTTAAAGCTGCTTCTAGGGCTTCAATGCAATGAATTTGCTACAATTTGTTACATGATAACGATATGTTGGAATCTTCACAGAGAAATCTTTTTCAACAAAGAGACAGAAAAATTGTTCCGGCAAAACGAAATCATGCATCGACCGCAGTTGGGAGAGACTTTGGAAATCATCGCAAGCGAAGGCATGGAGAATTTCGCCACTGGTACATTGATGAAAAACATGATGGCCGACTTGGAAGATATAGGTGGGTACCACTTAGGGAAGAGTGACTTCCAGCTATGCAAGTGTTTGTTGAAGGAGCTCAATCATGAAACGAATTTCCACACATCTCAAGGTATTGTCTGTTTGTTGTTGTTGGTGGTGGTGTTTTTTTTTTTTTGTTTTGTTTTTTATAAAAAATTATGATATTCAGTTTCAGTCTTAAAAATAAATTGACCCAGGCGAGTGTTTCGTGAAGAAACTACGTAACTGTATTCAAATGCAGTTGCATTATACGCAGTACGCACTCAGTTTTTCAATAAATTGGAGCATTTTACACACAAGATGCAGCTTAAAGTCCCTACAGTCATTCAGTTACATAGAACATTATTTTTCTAATGCTTCTTAAAACTTTGAGTAGTCTCTTACGATTTTTAAAAAAAGCTAAATCAGATCAGATTTTCCCCCCCTCACTTATGTAAAAGCTTTCCTAATCTCTATCCTCTTCGGAACTAGGCGCAATCGTCAGCAAACAGGACCTTTTGGACTACCAGGTTTTAGAGAAGAAACCAATAGAGACAACTCTTGACGGATCGCTGAGAGTGCTCTGCCCTCCGCCGCCATCTTGTGGAGTTGTGTTGTCGTTCATACTCAACATTTTAGATGGTTAGAGAAGCTCGAAAGTTTGTCAAATACAGATCTAGATATGTTTGAGAAAAAAAATCTAGTTTTGTTGATATCTTTTTATGAAAGCTGAAAGCAAGGATTGGACTAATTAGCTTCATTATTAAAAATACAAAATTTTGTTAAAACTCCTTTTGTTTCGTTTAAAGATGAATTACATGTAGTATAAAAACTAGCTTTGGCGGTTTCAAAAAGACTCTGCCTTATTTGGGTTTGGAAATTGATTGTTCATTTAAAGTATGTCTCGAGTGAGTTTAATAATTCATTTGCACTTCCTAATCACGCTTCTATTGAAATAGAAACGTGAAATGTCATGTCTTCATTTTTCGAAATATGTTCATGTGAAGCTTTCATTAGAATGCCATATTTAATTGCGGATTTAATTAAGGTAATGTTAAAAAGGTGCATTATTTAAATTATTATTATTATAATTAGTCCATGCTTAGGGCTAGCAGAACTGCAGCAGTAATGCATGTCTTATTCATGAATTTATTATGGCTATTGACTGAAAAACTGAAATCGGAAATTTATTGACAAATAAATCAGGTTGCCAGATTGGAATTTTGGCAAAACCAAGCCAAAATATAATTATTACAGATCGTCTTACGTTTTTAATGGCAATTATCAACAACCCTTCACTTCCAAAGTAAAAAAAAAAGATAATTGCTTTCGTTAATTTACACGTATTTTGAATATAAGGGGGGGGGGGGGGGGGGGGCTTTTTTTTTTTTTTTTTGATCGTCTCGGTTATTCTGGTTCTTGCAGGTTTTCTGTTGAATCCTAATGATTTGGCCTCACCGGAAGCCAGGATTCATATGTACCATAGAACTATTGAGGCTTTTAAATTTGCCTATGCCAAGAGATCCTCTCTGGGAGACGAAGATTTCGTCGATGTAAAAGAGGTAAATAATATTAACATAACCATTAAAAACAGAGATGCTCTCAAAAAAAATTCCCTTAATTCTTATGATTTTGATATAAAAACACGTGAAGTTGACATTTGGTACTATCTCTCAAACCTCTCAACTTCATTGACCATCCTTCTCGATTTATCAATAAAAAGACTATCTTTGTTTATTATCGCTTTGATCGAATCACTTCCGAGTGGGTACGAAACGTCTATCACAAGCCATTTTCTAACAATGAACTATCAGTAGGAAAATACGTCATCATATATTCAATATCGTATTGAATATACTAAAAAAACGGAACCAATCGGAAGTCTTACCGCTTTCAAATTAAATCCCCCAGCTTGTGGCGAACCTAACATCAAAGACATACGCAGACCGAATGAGACAACTCATCACGGACAATACTACCCATGAGTTTCCCTACTATAGCCCATCATTCTACTCCCCGCAAACCTCGGGCACGTCGCATCTATCTGTGCTAGACCAAGACGGCAACGCTGTGTCTGCAACCAGTTCAATCAACTGGAGGTAAGCGCTTCACTGAAAAGTATGGGTCTGTAAGCATTTCAATCAATTGGAGGTTAGCTCTTCACCGGAAAGTCTATGTGTGTAACCAGTTCAATCAATTGGAGGTAAGAGTTAACAAGGAAGCTTAGTGGTCTGTAATCAGATCGATCAACTATAGGTACGATCTAGGACGGAAACGTTGTGTCTGTAACCAGTTGGATAAACTATAGGTAAGAATTAGTGCGGAGACTTTGTGTCTGTAACCAGTTGCATCAACTATAGGTAACAGCTAGGACGGAAACGTTGTGTCTGTAACCAGTTGGATCAACTATAGGTAACAGCTAGGACGGAAACGTTGTGTCTGTAACCAGTTGGATCAACTATAGGTAAGAATTAGTGCGGAAACTTTGTGTCTGTAACCAGCTGCATCAACTATAGGTAACAGCTAGGACGGAAACGTTGTGTCTGTAACTAGTTGGATCAACTATAGGTAACAGCTAGGACGGAAACGTTGTGTCTGTAACCAGTTGGATCAACTATAGGTAACAGCTAGGACGGAAACATTATATCTGTAACCAGTTGGATCAACTATAGGTAACAGCTAGGACGGAAACGTTGTGTCTGTAACCAGTTGGATCAACTATAGGTAACAGCTAGGACGGAAACGTTATGTCTGTAACCAGATGGATAAACTATAGGTAACAGCTAGGACGGAAATGTTGTGCCTGTAACCAGTTGGAAAAATATAGGTAACAGCTAGGACGGAAACGTTGTGTCTGTAACCAGTTGGATCAACTATAGATAACGGCTAGGACGGCAATGTTGTGTCTGTAATTAGTTCGATCAAATAAAGGTAAGAGCTTTTATTTTGTCTTATTGCAGATTTATAGAAGTTCAACCAAAACTCAGTGTCTGTGAAATTTGAAAAATTATGTAAAAAGATAAAAATATAGTTTTTATATTTTAGTATTCAATAAAACATTAAAACGAAATATAACATGAAGATGCCGATTCTATTTAACTGATGTGGCTACGATATCAATATGTCCTCTGCTGCACCAATTCCAAATCTAACAAAATAGTGACAGCAATCATGTATTACGTTCTATTTGTTGGTCTCGAGTTGGATTTGTGATTGCTTTTGCCATTTTGTTCAGTTTGTTATCAATCAATTTTACCTCCAGACCCTAAAGTTCTTACTCGTCTGTTCCAGCCTGTATCTTTGTTTAACTACATTCTGTGTTATGAAATGTCTTGCATCTGATGTTTATTTAAATAATACGAAAAACAAAATTAGAAATAGAAATGCGCATGACACAAATAACTTTAGGGAAGATGGCTTTTTTTGAGTCTATCATTTTCATACAGATAACAGAAGCAACAGAAACATAACTGTATATTGTTTCTTGGAACCATAACACTACTTTTAAAAAATTAATTAAAAATAAAACAAAATGCAAAAAAGTTATTGCATTCACATGAAAATATATCACAATTTATTTTCAGCTGTGGATGAATGTTTCTGAACCATTTTTTAAAAAATAACTTTATGATTTCAACTACCGTTATATTCATTTGACAGCATTAAGGGAAGAGATTTTTTTTAATTGCTAGTTGAACTAAATCTTTAACTGATAATCACCATTGTGCTATCCACCACCAGATTCGGTTGTGGATTGCGTGGACGTCGCACCGGCATCATTTGGAACGACCACTTGAATGACTTCACCGCGCCATATACTGTTAACAAATTTGGCCTGCAGCCGAACGGAGCCAACTTCATCCAACCCGGCAAGCGCCCTCTCTCCGACATGAGTCCAGCGATTGTTGTGGGTCCTGGCAATAACGGGTCACCCCAGGTCAGACTTGTCATTGGTGCCGCCGGAGCGACGGTGATCACATGCGCGCTAGCATGGGTACGATGCTACATGGATCAGTTTTTTTTCAAGGCCTTTTTTATGTTGCTTATATATAATACCCAGATGAAGGCCAAGGCAAGGGGAAGGTCCGATCTATATGAAGTCTTAAGAATATTGTATAGGTCAAAGCGAAGATTCTTCCTTTAAGTTTGTCATGGCCCATTAATAGCTGTGGTCATTGTGATTAGGAAAAAAAAACATCTTTGCCTAACAAATTTGAGTTGAAATCCAAATTTTCAGCGCGTACTCTCGTGCTTACAAAAAACGACAGCAACACTAGATGAAATTATAACAACAAAATAACAAAGCAAACACAACATAGAAACAAATAGAAAAGATCAAAGAGCAGAAGATGGCATAAATTTTAGTCAATCTAGCAGTAAATCTACGTATGTAAAATCAAAGAAAGAAAACTTGACTTAACCACCCTATTCTTATTTTTTTTTTTTACATTTTTTTAAATTTTTTTTTTATTTTTATTCACCTATTATTTTTTTCCTGGTGTATAGGTGATCGCACAGAACATATCGTTGGGGAAGAACATCAAAGAAGCGATTGATTCGTACCGCTTTTATCACCAATTACTTCCCCCTAGTGTGACCTGTGAGGAAGGCTTTGATGAGGTGAGCATTCTGATACTTCTACCACAGAATATCGATTAAAAAAAATACAGAATAAAAGCGAATTAAAGAAAAGACCACCCACACACACACATAAAATCATAATGGATGATAATAATAATAATAATAGTAATAATAATAATGATAATAATAATAATAATAATAATAATAATAATAATAATAATAATAATAATAATAATAATAATAATAATAATAATAATAATAATAATAATAATAATAATAATAATAATAAACCATAACTTTCCAGACAATGATTCCATTTGTTGACATAATAGGTGATATAATTATGTCATAATACCATATACAGTGATAGCAATACATAAAATTAGTTCAGTCTGCCAGTTGCCGATACATCGTTTCCTTCCCACAGTGCGCGTTGACGCTCGCCAGGTCTAGATACCGAAATCAGTAATAACGTAGCAGTTAGGAGGCGGTATTACGCCACTATTTTCACATTTCTTACAGGCAGTAATACGGGGACTAAAGCTCAAAGGTCACGTGACCTCAATCCTCAAAAGGACGCTGTCAGTAATTCAAGCAATTGACGTCCGCGACGGATGGATTTTCGCGGAAAGTGACTTCCGCAAAGGGGGATCACCGGACGGCTTCTAACGCACGGAGGAGTCTTTGGATAGGAGAGAAAAAAATTTGGAAACCAGCTTATTCTGTACTTTCCCAATCTATTTAAAGATCCTTCTTATCGCACATGAAAGATTATAAATTCCCGAAAGAAAAATGCTAACAGGTGCATTGTCGTGCAGGATTTTTTTTTTTCAGTTGCATGATAATGTGCGCTTGAACAGGTCTATAATAAAAGATTAGCTAATTTGTTTTGTCTATATATAGATATAATATATATATATATATATATATATATATATAGACCCCTTTAAAATATGAAATACCATGTACGTTGAAATAAATGATCAATTACGAACGCATTGAGTGTAGTGCACCTTTTTGCGGGAATTCTTGCGTTTTGAATAAAAAAAGCATCTTTCAATAGATAACAAAAGCACAGAACAAGGTGATTGCCATATGGTTAACTTTCTCAATGTTATCAAAATATAATTCTATCCCTCAAAAAGTGCCAAGAGGTGCACTTCTGTGCTGGAATTCATATTTTTTCTATTTGCATGATAATGAGCGTTTAATAGAATCTATAATTAGATTAAGGTGTTTACAATTTTGGCCAATTATTCCTAATGTCTTGATGTCATTACCCCTTGATATTGCTTAGTCTCTAATTTTTAACAATTCATAAATTTCCTTCACCTCCCCTCGCCTGATGAAAAAGATTGTCTCAATGGTATCAAAGACTAAGAACAATTTTGCCTTTTTGAGCGCCAGGTTGTGACTAAAATCCCCTTCTTGATGTTTAAAACAACTAATGCTGATCAGAGATGCTAAAAGACTGCTTAGAACCGCGAATAACATCACACATTTTCTCCCGTTAATGATTTTATGATATGGCAGTCGAATATGTTTGTGCGCTGTTTTATGTTTGTATGCAATGTGGGAATAAAATGTTGGTCCCCATTGGCTCAGCGTATGAACAATATTTTTTGTTGATTATTAGGCCTTCTTACCAGCATATTGTTAGTAAGCGCAAAAAGCGAAAGTATTGTTATTGTTTTTGTTTACTTTTACAACTTCTGGAGTTGGTCTCGTATTTCAGCATAATGCCATTGTGATATCAATGAATTTTATGCCTTCATCTAAGGACCTTTAACGCATCACTTTGTTTTATTTTCATGTCATATAAATCCGTTATTAAATATATTCAAGTCTAGCATGCTCTTCCTTTCATGTGCAAATAATGTGAATTAATAGGTGTAATAAAATGAAGATAGAATGGCGGACAACCTAAATGCCAACTTCTCTTTTGTAATCGATCGTATGACTTTTGATTTTGTTTTTGTTATTATTGTTGTTGTTGTTGTTGTTGTTGTTTTTTGTTGTTGTTGTTTTTTGTTGTTGTTGTTGTTATTGTTGTTGTTTTTGTCGTTATTTTTGTTTTTATTTAATAAATTTTAAATAGATTTTAGCATGTCTAAATCCCCTTCACGATTTTCTTGTAACTTGCCCTTATTTCTCAATTTTTATAGATTCATCCTCTTATTCGACCTACATCTCGAGTTTTAGATTACATATTCGATCCAGGTCAAAACATTCGCGGTTGGGGGTCTGTTGGGCAAAAAGAAGATTCACTGATTGCTTAGAAAATTCATTTAGAGCAAAGTGTAAATTTAGCGAAAACAAAAGTAGATTGCTTGCGATAAAGCATAAAATTTTTGCCACGTTTCTACCTCATTTTCTCCATATAAGTGTTATAGAGTCTTCAAAATGATAATGGCTTTTTTTTTTCTCTCTCATTTGGTTGTTTTTTTTTTTCGGCACAAACTGTTTCAATCCTTGCGGTGAAAAATATTTTTTTTAAATACCATATTTATGATTTTCACTTCAAGTTTTCACCAATCATTAAAAAAAAATAATTTTATAACCAACTACTGAGTAAAATTACATTCCTGCAAAAAAACAAAAACGTTCATTGAAACTGAACTAACAAATAGCTAAAACAAAGTTCTTTATTGCGTCAATCATTAAAAACTCTGTTAAAATAATTCTCTTATCCGCACATTTAGAGGAGACTTGGTATCTATTTCAATAGACGCCAACGCATCAAACCGGAAATCAAGGTCTTTATTGTCCAGAAAATCAGGTATTAAGTTATATACATACAGTCCAGGTTCAGGCGACGACGCAAAGAGGTCGATTAGTTTTTTTCAGTTAGGTAAGACCTTTTTTTTTCTTTTCCAAGCATGAAAAAGTTTTGATGTAGATCGTATGTTATAGAATAGAGTTTTGATAAATATTTATAAACTCAATCTAGACACTAATTCAATTTAAGGTCAACCTTGAATTTATCACTGAAATAGTTATGTAATTATCTATTTGGATAATTATAACCGATTCTGTAATGAAACTGTTCAAGTAAAGTAAAGCTTAAAAGAAATAATGCAGAGGCCTCTTTATCTAATGATGCATTTACCGTATCGTAGTTTTGAGAATTAAATACATCTTTCTCCACTAAAGGTTACTACAGTAGATTAAGGGGCAAGTAAAATCTAGACAAGACACGCATAAAGAACGGAACATCTTTCTATAAGACCAACCATTGTGTTATGGGCTCTGATTGTTCAGAGCAGAAAAGTTCCAAAAATATAAGCCTTATAGGAAATGACTCAAGAACTTTGAATCGAACTGCAATGACTTCACGATTTCAAATATTGGATCTAATTAGATGGTAGGCGTTGTCAAGGAACAAAATTGAAAGAAGAATTTGCACAGGCAATTCCTAGTCCATATTAATCTAAGGGACGTAAGTCAAAAATAATCAGTAAATCTGGCAGTGGAGCCACAGAATTATCTCCCATTTCCTAATTGCTCTTCACAACTGTTGAAATTGTTGTTCACTATTCTATCGATTAGCTACTCTATAAGCTCTAAGTGACGACATTGCTGGACTCCCCTCTGATAATAAATGCAAACAACTTCGAAAATCGTTAAAAAAAATATTTGTCGTACAGTTCAACAATACAATACCGCGTGTGGACTAAGTAGATCGACAACTCGATGATAAAAATCTTACATCCTTACTCGTGAAATGGATTTCAAGGCGCCGATAAATTTAAAGCAGAGTTTTTAAAACGAAAAAAAGAAGATTGATTAGTGCTCTGCACATATCTAAATCCATACAATATCAAAAGAGGTGGAAGAAAAAGTAAACAAACCATCACATTTCTTAAATGTCTGGTAGCATGCAAGTGAGCAGGGTTATTTGTTTTTGCTTATGTTCTTTTTCTTCTTTTTTTCATTTCTCGACTTATTTAGCTTGGTTTAAGTCCTCTAAGTTTCTAGAGGAAAGTTATTAAGATTCGGTGGCTGATAAGAACCGAGTCGACGCCAGCTAGGGATCGAATCCAGGACCTTCTAATTCGCAATCTAGTGTTCTAACAACTCTCCCCCCACCCCCCCCCCCCACCCCACACACACACACACATTCTTCCCTGCCTTTTTTGTGTGTATTACAAATTGTCATGTGACCTTGATTGTGTCGAGTTATGGATACACACTGCTTTTTCAAACGCTAGAGATTATTTTGGAAATAATTATCTTATCATTTCATAATGTGCCTTATGTAGCTCACGCTGAAAGCTCCAAACACTTTTGTTTTTATTCTCATTTATTTTTGTTTTGTTTTTTTGTTTTGTTTTTGTTTTGTTTTTGCTTTTTTTATTTGTTTTTCTTTTTTTTCTTTTTTTTTTTTGTGTGTGTGTGGGGGGTTGTTTTTGTATTTTTGTGTGTCTGAATTCATAAATTGCTCTTCTGCATTAAAAAGGTAGATGAATATGTTTAACAAGAAATATTTATCTAAAGTTATAATCTAACGATGTTTAGCCCATCAAAGCCGAAGCCCAAATTCCAGACGGGTGGTACGTAATTCGGCTCAAATTGTCCATAATTAAAATTGGTTGTAACCTCTTCTTTCAAGTTTATTAAACCATGAACCCAAGGGTTCACGTAAGAACCAGATTAATATTTCGGAATTAAAATAATCGATGATTACGTCTCTCACGCGAGCTTAAACTCAAAACCGAGAACGACCTCGACCATCTGAAGTCAAGAGCAGAAGACAGAACATTGTGGAGGAGACTATCAGCGAACATCCGAGAGGCAGCCGAGGCTCCAAGTAGGGGCACTTGGATGTGAACGGCGATATAGATAGAAAGATTTGTCTAACATTTTGTTACACCAGATTTTAAGTCTGATTTCTATCGATGCACCGCGACTGTTCATAATATTCGTAACACAAAAGCGTGATGTGAACTTATGCTTTTGATGCGCATTAAACCTTTGGGATGTTCTCTTCCTCTTTTGTAAAACTTACCTCAATTTGTTTCATAAGAATCTTTTGAAAGTGTAGCACAAATTAATTTAGTACTGAAATTTGACATTCATTTGGAATTTTTTTTGTATTATAAAAACTAATAGTGTCTCTTGTGAAATAGAATTGATGCGTCATAAACACATTAGCTTTGTAAATATTTTCCAATGTAATATAATATTTGTCATTGAAATAATACCTTAGATTATTGCAAAATCCTACTTTTTTTTTTTTAATTTGTTTATAGAGGACCTTAATGACGAAAATAGTAACCAGACAATTGTGTCTTTCTTTGAATGTACCAACTGGCAATATCGTATTCATTGTATTTCACAATAGTTGACAATAAGAATGAGCGGTGGTGTTTTGGTATTTTTAATCCTTCTGGGTTAAGAGATCTCCTTTGGGAAGGATAAATTAAACAAAAGTCTATTATTATTATTATTATTATTATTATTATTATTATTAGTAGTAGTAGTAGTAGTAGTAGTAGTAGTAGTAGTAGTAGTAGTAGTAGTAGTAGTAGTAGTAGTAGTAGTAGTAGTAGTAGTAGTAGTAGTAGTAGTAGTAGTAGTAGTAGTAGTAGTAGTAGTAGTAGTAGTAGTATTATTATTATTATTATTATTATTATTATTATTATTATTATTATTATTATTATTATTATTATTATTATTATTATCATCATCATTATTATTATTATTATTATCATCATCATTATTATTATTATTATTATCATCATCATCATCATTATTATTATTATTATTATTATTATTATTATTATTATTATTATTATTATTATTATTATTATTATTATTATTATTATTATTATTATTATTATTATTATTATTTTGAATGAATTGCCCGGATGGGATTTGAACAGTTTTTTTCAAATCAAAATGGTGTGACTGATCCTAATTATGTAATCTCTTTTTCAGTCTCTCTTAAAAATGAAATGGGCCAGCAACAGTCTCCTTCATTTATTGTTGATTTGTTAAATTCTCTGCTGTGGCTTATCCACTACAAGTCTTTTCTAACAAACTGGGTCAATTATGGAATAATCGAATAGTTAAAATTTATAAGTCAGATCCGTCTTACATGTGTGTCCAGCCTAGATTTTTTTGCCCTTATTTAACTGAGGCAACCTAGAGCGGAGAAAGATGGATGTAATTCTCAAGCATCGTTAGATAAAGAGGCCTTTTTAATTTTCCTTTTAAATTTTACTTTACTTGAGTAATTTCATTACAAGTCGGTTATTATCCAAATATATATAGATTTACACCAGTGACAAATCATTCAAGGTTGACTTTGAATTAGATTTGGGCCTAGATTCAGTTTACAAATATTTGTCAAAATTTTGCTCTAAAGTAAGCGACCTAGATCAAACTTTTCCATACTCGGAATGAAAAAGTTGCGCCTCATAATGGAAATGATTGACCGCTTTGCCTAGCTGCCTAAATCTGGACTCTAGATACCTTAATATCCGATTTTCTGGATTAAAGACCTTGATTGTCCGTGTCGATGCCCATTGAAATAGATACCAAGTCTCCTCCAAGCGTGCAGATAAGAGGATTATTTTAACGGAATTTCTGCGGATCAGCTTAATGATTGACGCAATCAAGATTTATTACGAGGGCAGGCTGATAAATAAGGGCCGTTTTTGAATAACTTTTTTATTTGAAGGACTACAGAAGCAAGTTACACATCAAATGAAAGCTTAGAGACTCACCTATCTGATGAACTATAAAATAGATCTGTGTGACGTCATTTGCGTTCACAATCAGTGACGTTGCAATATGTGTGCAGCGTTCTCGGTCGGTGAGAAAATGGCGGCTTCTAGAAATGACCACCTTATGAAACAACGCTCTGTTATCGAGTTTCTTACTGTAGAAGGATGTTCTGCAGTTGTCATCCACAAGAGAATGAAAGCTGTATACGATGATGCTTGTCTTACTGAAGGTAAAGTTCGAAAGTGGGCGAGATTTTATCGAGGAGAAGACCCTAAAGAAACAACAGTCCGTGATCGCAAAAGGCCCGGGCGGCCGGTCTCTGCAACTGACACTATGCACCAACAGAAGGTAGACGAAATGATTGTTGCAAATAGAAGAGTGAAACAAAAAGACATTGCAAATGCGCTTGACATTTCAAAAGAACGAGTTCATCACATTATCACAGTCCACCTTGGTTACAGGAAAGTCTCGGCAAGATGGGTACCGAGACAGCTCACTGTGGAAATGAAGGCACAGAGGAAAACGATCTGTACACAACTGTTGGAAAGATTCACTCATGACGGCGAGCGTTTTCTGCGGAGCATCATCACTGGTGACGAGTCTTGGGTGCATCACTATGACCCAAAGAGCAAGATGCAGTCTATGCAGTACCGACACAAGAACTCTCCAGCCCCGAAGAAGTTCAAAGTCGTCGCATCAGCTCGAAAGGTTTTGCTGACAATATTCTGGGACATGGAAGGTATCGTCCATATTGAGTTTTTGGAGCAAGGCACAACAATAAATTTAGAGAGATATGTGTCAACTCTGCGTGCATTGAAGGGCCGAATCAGACGGGTTCGACAGGACAAAGTCAAAGACGTTGTCATCCAGCACGATAATGCTCGGCCACACACCAGTCGCCAAACCCAGTGCGCTTTACAGCAGTTGGAACTTCCTACCATACCACATCCGCCATACAGTCCTGATTTGGCCCCGTCTGACTTTTTCTTATTTCCTTTGCTGAAGAAACATCTCAAAGGAAATCACTATGAAACCGATGCAGAAGTTGAGGCGGATGTTCGCACTTGGTGCCGATCCCAGACACCAGAATTCTTCGCCGACGGAATGCGAAAACTTGTACAACGCTGGCGCCTCTGTATTGAACGCGATGGTGACTATGTTGAAAAATGATAGTTCATCAGATAGGTGAGACTCTAAGCTTTCATTTGATGTGTAACTTGCTTCTGTAGTCCTTCAAATAAAAAAGTTATTCAAAAACGGCCCTTATTTATCAGCCTGCCCTCGTAATTCAGTTTCATTAACGTTTTTGACGGGAATGTAACTTGGCTTGAGTAACTAGTTACAAAAAAAACAAAACAAAAAAAACAACTATATTTAATTGTTTATGATTGAAATGATTTTGAACTGTAAATTTCGCGCCACCTCAAATTTAAAAATTCAATACAGTTTTAGTGGTTGCGCGAATCAACACGTCTAAATGCCGAAAAAAATAAACAAAAAAAAAACCCTCTTCAACTATAATTTGATGGCTGGTTTACCTCTTACATGAGGTAGAAACGCGTAGACCATTTTTACGCTTCATGCGAAGCAACGTATTTTCCGTTCCTCATAACTGTCGCACCGCAATCCTTAGCTCACCGCTAGATCTAGATCTAGATCCGGTTTGACGAATGAAAGCGCGGGGTGCGAGACTCTTAACCGCTTGCCCGTAAGCAAATGGTGAGTGTAAGTATGCAATGCTGTTGAGTGATTAGACCCTGATATCGTCCAGTTTTATATTTTGGGCTGCAGTGGAATCAGGTCAACTTAATGGGGAGATAAGTTGCTCACCTCAATATATATGTTCCATAGTACTTCTCAGCGGCTTGTACCTACATTTAATTCAAGGCTGTTTTTATGTAGCAGTGGATAGATATAATTATGTATATATACATGTATCAATTAATAAATCAGTTAAATAGCCGATCAGTTAGTCAATCAATCAACAATTTAACCAGTCGTCAAGTGAGTTAGTCGATTGATTGAGAAACTAGTCAATCAACCTTCTTATCAATAAGCCAGTTCGTCAAAAGAATCTAACAATCAATTGGGCAGTAAAACATTCCATCTATATGTTGATCAATCAATCAATCGGTCATTAAAAACTTCCAACCGTTTGTCAATCAACGAACCAATCAGTCATTTAAACCGTCCATCTATAAGTCAATCAATCAATCAATCATGAAAACGCCCATCCATATGTCACTCACTCACTCACTCACTCACTCACTCACTCAATCAATCAATCAATCATCCATTAAAATCTTCCATCCATATGTCAATCAGTCAATCAATCAATTAATCAATCAGCCATAAAAAAGACCATTCATATGTCAATCAACTAATCGATCAGTCATTAAAAACTTCCCTCCATTATGTCAATCAGCCAATCAATCTTAATAACGTCCATCCATAAATCAATCAATCAATCAATCAGTCGTTTAAAATGTCCATTTATATGTCCATGAATCTATCAACCAATGAATGTATGAATCTACCAGAGCCCATTTTCTTTTAATGCTGATCTTTAAGAAAGGCGGGTAAGGGAAGGGGAAGGATGTGTGTGTGTGTGTGTGTGGGAGGAGGGGCGGGCGGGGGAGGAGTGGCTAACCTTCAATACAGGCGTGATGCATCGTGATAAACTTAAGAGAAAGCTCTAGAGTAAAAAAACCCAAGACGCTCCTCCCTGCAGGAACCAACAAGTCTCGTGGCTTGTCCTGCTGGAGTTGGCTGGGTCAGAGGGTTCAATAAGTACAGTTAGCTACTTTTGTGAAATCTCAATCTGTTTATCGGGTTTGTTTTTTTTTATGCCTATTATCACGTAAGTACAATAAATTATAGATTCCCGCAAAGCAGTGCACTGTATAACGTTATGCACTTTTGCGCTTTTTGTCCGTATTTTCATGGCCTTACAATTATAGGTATTTACAATAATCTTTATACACTTTGGGTTATTACATTGTCTTAGCAAGCTGGCTTCTTGTTTCATTTAAAAATAAATCAGATCGGTGAAAAACGAAAAAATAAGCTTTTAATTGACATAAAAAATATGGAACAATTCGATTGGTTGATTCATTTGATACTTTTTTTTACAGAGAAGCCATTCGTTATATATATATATATATATATATATATATATATATATATATATATATATATATATATATATATATATATTTGTTTATTTATTTATTTTTTGGCTTTGTTTATATTTTTAATTGTGTGGATATTTCTTTAATCAAAAGATCAAATTCAACCATATTTAACATCAGGAGAGCTTTTTTTTCCCCGCAATCCTTCTAAACTGACGTTAGAGAGAGGATGTTTTACACACCAACATGATTTATTGGTTTTAGAGAGAAATAACTTTTAAGTAAAGGCTGTCTTGGAAACCTGGCAAACGTAAAAAATTATATTAATCAATTGAAGTGGAAAGAGATGCAGCAACGAAGATAGGCCCATCCAAAACCTTAAGCTTTACCACAAAATGTTAAAGAAAAATGATTAATCACAACAGTTTTGACTTTTATCATAGTTTTGGAGCTCTACCAAAATAAATGGTGCCTCTTTTAGATGGTGAATTACAGGTGGTCCATAAAAGGGTTTCAAAATAGAACCCACCCAAAGCACGCTATACATTATCAGCAATAAGAAAAGAATGGCAAAAAAATAAGTATAAGCAAATAAATAAAGAAAACCAAAGCTGTGAATAACGCTTTCTATGCACTAATTTTTTAAATTTTTTTTGACGAAACTTACGCTTATTTCAAGTGTAACTATATTTTTAAGTACCTGTACTAAAAAAAATTGTGACTCCGATTTCTAAA
>JAWDGP010001377.1:745000-747500 GCA_033675545.1 Elysia crispata
GAGAGAGAGAGAAGAGAAAGATTTTGAGCGGGGGTATGGGAACACAAAAAAAAAAAAAAACCCGCACATCTCGGTGAAAATTTCGCAATCCAAAAAAGTTCAAAACCGTCCATGATTGCTTATTTTAATTTTTCAAAAAATGTAAACATTTGCTCCGAATGAAACCACCACTTGTTGTATTTGCTTTAAGCATTTCACTTTAATGCCCTATCTTTTGTTGTTGTTGTTGTTGTTGTTGTTTTTGCTAAGTCGCTTTCCCTTATTTTCTTATTTTCATATTTTGAATTTCTCTTCCGCCCCTTTGAGTAAAATTCGTTTAAAAAAAAAGGATGATTTTTCTCATCAATCCTTTGATTGGCTTAACCTAAAAAAAAACGAAGCTCCAACGGCAGGCAGTAAACTTTATGAAAAAAAACCTATGAAAAACTCTAAGAACAGCCTGGACAACAACAAAACAGTAACAACTAACAACACCAACGATGACCGATACCAAACAGGAGCAGGTTACGACAACAAAGTGAATAAAAAAATAAATAAAAACAAACAATCAAACAAAAAAACCCCCAGAAAACTCCAAGAACAGCCTGGACAACAACACAACAGTAGCGACCATCAGCACCAACGATGACCGATACCAAACAGGAGCAGGTTACGACAGCAAAGAGAATAAAAAAAATAAATAAAAACAAACAAACAAACAAACAAACAAAAAAAACCCCAGAAAACTCCAAGAACAGCCTGGACAACAACACAACAGTAGCGACCATCAGTAACAACGATAACTGAGAGTGAGACAAACAGGAACAGGCTGAGACAAAATCGAAAAACAAAACAAAAAACAAAACAAAAAAATAAATAAATAAAAAAAAAAACAGTGAAGACCAGAGCAAGTTAAAACTAGGGAGTTTCGCCAGGCAACATCGTTTAAAAGGAAGGGCAGAAAATAATTGTTTGCTAGACAGTTCGACATGCTCCCGCCCAAATATAGCTCCTAATCCAATTCCCTGGACAGGGTTGTCTAGTCGGAGGCTATTTTAGGATTATCGATCAGATATCGCCGCGTTCCTACAGAGCCGTCGCTCATTGACGCTGGCTCGGTGTGTCTACGAGTGTGCATGTGTGTGTGTGTGTTGTTTGTTTTGCTGTCTTTTCTTCAAACGATATTTTTCATTGCAGCATAATATTAGACTTCTTTTTTTTTTTCTGATAATATTGCGCAAAAGATAATCTCTCTTTTCGTCTTCCTGTGTGCCTGTGTGTCTGGCTGCCCGTCTCTCTCTCTCTCTCTCTCTCTCTCTCTCTCTCTCTCTCTCTCTCTCTCTCTCTCTCTCTCTCTCTCTCTCTCTCTCTCTCTCTCTCTCTCTCTCTCTGTCTCTCTCTCTCTCTCTCTCTCTCTCTCTCTCTCTCTCTCTCTCTCTCTCTCTCTCTCTCTCTCTCTCTCTCTCTCTCTCTTGTCTTCTCCTTGCCTCTTTTTTTCATCCTGTCTCTATCTCACATTTTCTTTCTTTCTTTCTTTCTTTCTTTCTTCTTCTTCTTCTTCTTCTTCTTCTTCTTCTTCTTCTTCTTATTATTATTATTATTATTATTATTATTATTATTATTATTATTATTATTATTATTATTATTATTATTATTATTATTATTATTATTATTATTATTATTATTATTATTATTATTATTATTATTATTATTATTATTATTATTATTATTATTATTATTATTATTATTATTATTATTATTATTATTATTATTATCGTTATTATTCTTTTTCCTCTTCTTCTCCCTCTCTCCCTCTCTCTCTCTCTCTCTCTCTCTCTCTCTCTCTCTCTCTCTCTCTCTCTCTCGCTCGCTCTGTCCCTAATATATCATTTTTTCCCCTAGTTCATCTCTTTAATTCTATTATTTGTGATTATGTAGCCGACGGTTTGCTTTGGGCAGGGTCGAGGTATTTCAACAGGGAAATCAACAAGTCATCATACCTCAAATATGCGACACTGTTTTTACAAATACCATAATCCTGACCCTTACATGATCACTCTCGAATCTAGAATTTCTATCTTTTTTCCAGCCTTCCTAGGAGATCTCATAATCAGTATTGCACAAAATAAAAATATTCAGATGATCTAAAAGTGGTCGCACTAAATCAGGTTATCAATAGCCTGCGGTATTTCTATATAACTTTGATAGTCACGTCGGTGGCATAAATACTAGATTCTTAGTGGGTAAAAAAATAGTGTCTTTAGAAATTGTATTGGTCGGCTGTTTGATACAACATGGCAGCATGTAAATGTAATGCTAGTTCATCATATCAACTTTACAAATGTTCTCCACAAGTTTGGAACGAAATGGGAACGAAATTCTCTTGTTAAGAAAACGGCATGCAAAGTTAGGAAGAATTACTCAGAGTTCTTAATTAAAAGTCGTTACCTCTGATTTTGGTTTTAACAAATTCACCTCCTCCCACCCCCCCCCCCCCCCCCCCCAGACCATAATGTCCGCA
>JAWDGP010001377.1:755000-807500 GCA_033675545.1 Elysia crispata
TAGATCTAGATGTAAGCCTTTCAGAATCTTATACGTGGAAAGTGGGGAGTCTAACTGTATATTCCCTCTACGCCCATAATAGGAATCTCTATTATGAAGATGAATAGCTTGAAACCGCATATTAATCTTGATAGGCCTAGAAGAGTCAGGCGCCAATGTGGACATGCAGAAACAGTCACGGTTGCTTACGTTACAGGCGTTAATCGATAACAATATTGCAACATACATGCATGGCTTACATGTATATAGAAAGCTGTAGTGAAGTAAAAAAAAAAAAAGAAAAAAAGAACAGAGAGAGGGGGAGGGGGGAGAGAGAGAGAGAGAGAGAGAGAGAGAGAGAGAGAGAGAGAGAGAGGGGGGGGGGGAGATGGAAACAGACAGATCGAGAGAGATAGAAGTAGATAGATAGTTAGCTAGGTAAAGAGAGAGAGAGAAAGAGAGAGAGAGAGAGAGAGAGAGAGAGAGAGAGAGAGAGAGAGAGAGAGAGGGAGGTGGGAGGGGAAAAACAGACAGAGCGAAAGAGATAGAGATACATACATAGATAGATAAAGAGATAGAGAGAGAGGGAGAGAGAGAGAGAGAGAGAGAGAGAGAGAGAGAGAGAGAGAGAGAGAGAGAGAGAGAGAGAGAGAGAGAGAGAGAGAGAGAGAGAGAGAGAGAGAGAGATATTGGTAGATTGATTAAAAAAACCCTCAAAGATTAGAATTTAAAAAAAAAAGTGAAAAATTTGTAAGAGAGAGAGAATGAGAGAGAGAGAGAGAGAGAGAGAGAGAGAGAGAGAGAGAGAGAGAGAGAGAGAGAGAGAGAGAAAGAGAGAGAGAGGTGACAATAAAAGAGCAACTAAGGTCTCTCATATCTCCTTTTTTCTCTAGAACTGACTACTTGTAGTTTAGAAAATTTGGTATAAATAATCATTGTATTTTCAACTAATCCTCTACTATTTAGTGTAGGTTTATCTTTCTCATTATCATTATTTTCTTCTTCTTCTTCTTCTTCTTCTTCTTCTTCTTCTTCTTCTTCTTCTTCTTCTTCTTCTTCTTCTTCTTCTTCTTCTTCTTCTTCTTCTTCTTCTTCTAATGATATTACTACTACTACTACTACTACTACTACTACTACTACTACTACTACTACTACTACTACTACTACTACTACTACTACTACTACTACTACTACTACTACTACTACTACTACTACTACTACCACTCCTCCTCCTCCTCCTCCTCCTCCTACTACTACTACTACTACTACTACTACTACTACTACTACTACTACTACTACTACTACTACCACTACTACTACTACTTCTACCACTACCACTACCAATACTACCACCACTACTACTACCACCACCACCACTACTACTACTACTACTACTACTACTACTACTACTACTACTACTACTACTACTACTACTACTACTACTACTACTACTACAACTAAGCTTACAAGGCTTTGATCATTAAAAATTATCATCAAATATCATAAGAGCTAAAGAAATCACCAACTAACAAACACATCTGCATATCTGGGGGGGGGGGGGGTGCAAGCGGTGGTGGCAAAGCTTTGATTGCTATCTCAACATTATGAGCATTTGAAGCATTTCAACCTACTAAAATAATACTGGAAACCCAACATTAAAACCTTTAAACAGTAAATATTTCTTGAAATGATTCTTCATAATGTCTTGGCGTATAGAGTTTCGGGTTGCTTTCATTATTATGAAATCTGTCTCAAAAATGGAAAATGATAATCAGCATAGGGAACGTCATGCTACAGACTATTATTACTCTACAACAGGGAAAAGGTCACTGCTCCGATCCAGGAGTTAGCGAGGACAGTGCATGTCTGTGTGACGTAAACCTGCTTGTCACGTGACCGCAACCCATCGATAGTGCACTGATTCTAGCGTCATTTTCCAAAATGGCGACTCTGGGTTCTGGACAGAAATCTGCAGGCAAAAGTCCTGGAGAAGTAGTGCGAGGCCAAGTATTTGAAGTTGGGCCTCGCTATACAAACCTTTCATACATAGGAGAAGGCGCATATGGCATGGTTGTGTAAGTACAGAGCTAATTTCGTGTCAAATTACAGGAACCTTGATTGCACGCATGCAGTGGCTACCCAAAGCTTCCGTGTTAAAACTAGATTCTAGATCTTATAATTTTCAACGATATTTACATGCAATTATTTCATTCTTTTTCATGATTCTTACCGCCTCAAAACTTAGATCTAGTGAAGTAGACAGGGTAAGACAGTATTTAAGCATTATATCCTAATGCATTGTCTCAATGAATTATAAGATCTAGATTCTCTTGTCTAAATACAGTTGTGATGTTTTTAAATCCAAAATATCGCCTCCCTGGCTCCCCTTCTGTCTCTATTCAAATCTTTATTATTAGTCTAGATGTAAATCTCAATGAGGTCCTATCTACAGGCTTCTAGGGCCCCAATCTATTTCAAGGTTTAGATATAGACTAGATTGGAAGCAAATCTCTTACATGAAAGATGAAAACCTTGAACAGGTTTTTTTCTAAGCATTGTTGCTGATGGTTGCAAAAACCTGTTAAAACCAAAGCAAGCAATTTGTCAGGCTCACTTTAGAATTAATCTAGAGTGCCCGCACAAGCTCTCGCCCATTAAGGATAAGGAAGGACAAGTCACTCTTGTAACTTAGCCTCTTGTTATTTGCCCAACAATCTTTTGATACCATGTTGAGAGTTATCTTTCCTTGACCGAAATGTGGTGTAACTAAACCAATAAGTTTATTCACTGCTGCACACAACTAGCTTCCGCGCAGTCACCTCGTGTGTATCCCCTCTCGCGCGTTAAGATGGGGTGCGCCTAAAGTCGCGCAAAGTGTGCTCCAGCAAGCACTCAGTCTCAAAAACACCTTGAATGGTTTATTTTTATACTCCATAATTTGTAAGCACATTAGTTTCTGCCTCCTGTAGCTTAATTTTCACCAGAATTGACTATAGTTTATATAGTATGCTTAATCTCACACGTTTAGTTACATTGACAACAATAACAGCCACACACTGTTTGAATTTATAAGCTTGAGTAACACAATCAAGTTGTGAAAGATTTATCATTTTTATTACATTGTATAAATAAAACAGAGGTAAGTTGGTCATATGGTTAACACATAATTATGATAGAATAAATTTTAGTCTTTAGGCCTACACACTAGAGGTGAGTAATTACATGTATACATTTCTTTGTATTTCTGAAGTGAGTGAAAAAAAAATGCATGGAAGATGGAATAATTTATTTTTACAGAGGCCACAATAATGTCATTTTTTAAAATCTTATTCATGCTCTTCTCTCATAAACTTTCATCCTCCAGTACTATGGTACCATTTCAAACATTTCTCACATCCAACCCAATCAATAAGATCATCTTGCTCACCAGCACACACACAACGCACACATTGTCATCAATTTTAGCAATGTCTATGTCAAGGTCCTCAACACATTTGGAAGATGTCAAATAGCATTGTCACTTGTGTTGTCCTTGTCTACATGCTTTTTTGCTTTTATCTTTGTTATTTTTTTTCTTCAGTGCCTTTTCTTTTTATTTTTCTATCTCGTTTTCTTTCCTTATTGTTCCTTTTTTTTTTGTTGTTCGTTTTTTCTTCTCTTCCTCTTCCTCTGTACTTCCCTTATTCTCTTCTCTTTTTGTGGGCATGGCATTGACGAAATTCCGAGAAGAAACTGCAGAAGTAGTCACATTCATACTGCAGTACATGTAGAAGGATATATGATGGTACTTGTAAGAGGGTGAAAAATACGTTGTGTGTGTCTTGTCTCTCTCTCACTCTCTCTCTCTCTCTCTCTCTCTCTCTCTCTCTCTCTCTCTCTCTCTCTCTCTCTCTCTCTCTCTCTCTCTATAAATATATATATATATATATAAAATTATACATATCTCCCTCTCTTATTGGAAACCAAAGTAATAATTAATTCACCATTAAAATATCATCTTATGATGCTATACCCATCTGACTATGCGCGGGTTTGATGCTGCGCGAGAACTGACACACCACTAGAAAATCTTACACCCCTCCTCGGTCAGCCAAATTGGACGACTTAACGTGCAAACACGGGGTATCCCTGTCCATATCTTAAAATAGAGGAGTTTCCCGAACTATTTTGAGTGTTCAATCTATATTTGGCTCAATACCCATAATTCTATAGCCTTAGGATCACCCACAAGTTTCGTTAGCAAAAATTAAAAATGGCGGACGCCAAGCACTTACCTCTCGATTCAAGTAGAAAATCCGTACTGAAAACAAAACACAAAAGTGAGGGATCCTTCCAACGGTCGTAAAACAAAGATAAGAGATTACTACACACGTGTGTAGCATCTAGGAAGAACAAAGGAGCCTCGATTCGTTGCAGGTGCCGGAAAACCACGCGGATGCCCGAGAAGTAGGTGTGGGCGAGAGTGGGTACAGGCACTCTAGATATTTAGATAAGAACTGGTAAACAATCATTTTTTTAAATAAATTGATTTCTCAAACTCAAAGACTTACATGCAACTCATGTATGGCTTAAATTTTCTATTTTAATTTAGACCCCCTCCCCCTCCCCCCCCCCCAAAAAAAAAAGGGGGGGGGGGTGATTGGAAGTGCGGAGAGTTAGACATTTAAGTCTGTGAAAGCTTTCCCAAAAATTACTAATGGTAGATTTAGCCTATGTCGGGTTGCATAATTTAAATCTCATTGTTAATTGTTGTTGTTCAGTTAGTTCTGTCAATTAGAATTAAAAGTTTACAAATTAAACCTAGGATTATTGCAATATAAGTTATTAATCAACATTTATTTACAATATTCTCTTGTACAAGTTGTTGAAGTGAAGTCATGTTGTAAATTTTAAAAGTGGTTCACACTATTCTGCCCCCGAAAGGCAATCCGATGAATCTATAGATTTTGTGCTTTTTGGGAAAAATACAAAAAACATTCGATGACCAACATAAAAAAATTAAGATATGTCGATTTGACAAATAAAAAAACTTAAAATACCGATGAAGATATATCGCTCTACTATTTACTCTAGTTGGTCAATACTTTATATAATCAGTTTATGCAAACAAATTAGAAAACACATTTTTTGTTAGATACGTCGGTCTGCCTTTGGGGGCAGCATTTCAGGTGAGCTAAATCTGGCAGCAATGTACAAACTTATTTTTTAGCAAGCTGTGTGATCTTATTTTTTTAAATCACAGGGCCATTAGGCACATTTGTTGAAGACTGATGTGTTTGTTAAATAGAAGCTTGTCTAGCATGTTTTATAACAATTGATTTTTAAAAAAATTCATTTCTTCTTTAAATTGTAGTTCTAGTTGAGGCAAATTCCATTTTGAATTTTTTTTATAAAAAAATTTTAGATAGTTGACTAGACATGCACTTTTTATTTTTAACTGAATTTTAATGAATATTGGAGATCATCATTTAAATTGAGACTAATTAGTTATTTTCTATTTTTATAAAAAGATAAGTTCATAACAAAACCTATCATGACTGTTGTGTAAACAGAGACCCCAGAGTCACAGTTAGGGACCTTTAGCTATATCAATTTGGCAAGATTTTGTTCTTAAAAATAATTATAGATTGGATTATAACATTTACATATAAAGTGAGAAGACATCTTGTCTTGGCAAAGTGATCTATAGGTCTCATACAGAGTTGTGAGTTTGATCCTGGTCCATTTTTCCTTTATTGTGGTGTTTCGTCTTTTGTCCTATTTGTTGATCTCAATCTAAATATAGGTTTGTGATTCCTTCTTCTACTTGATATCTATTTCTTGATCAATTACTTACATCTTTAGGTCAATACTCCTAGCTTCGTCTGTCCAGGCCTCTATGTTTGATAACCTTCTCTGCGACAGGAAATGTCCACTCAGTCACTATAGATTCACCCAATCAAGCCTCAAGGAGTGCTGTCATTTTATTATTCAAGTTTTTCAACTCAGTACTTTTAATTTAATCCCTTGAACTTGAAGTTTTTGCAATACATAATGATTTTTAATGTACATGTGTCTTTACATATAATTTTTATCAACTTGAATTGAAATATGATATTGGTTGAGTGGTAGCAAGCATCAGAAAAGAGCATCTTGCCAGACTTACATTTGCCTGTAGTAAGGATTAAGTAGTTCTCTTATGAGCCAAGGAGAAGGCTAATTAGATGGGATCCAATCCCATCACCTGGTACACAGACAATGAAGTGAATAATGGTTTCCTTTTTCAAGTTATTGTCCAAAACTCCCAACTGTTCAATCTGATACAGTCCCTCTCAATATCACTTAAAAATGATCAGTGATCTAGCTGTTGACTCCGCATAGTTCGATATTTCATATTTTACTCCCTCGGTCTCAATCATCAGTGTTTTGCTGAACTATAAGGCCAAGTGCTGGTCCAGAGATTTATTTTGTTACATTTACAATGCAAACTAGACAGTGCAAATTGGAAAATGTATGTCTGTCTCTCTTAGCAAACATAAAAAATAATAATTTTTTTTTTGTTTTTTTTTTATATATTCCTTTTCAGATCGGCAACAGACAATGAAAGCAAACAGAAGGTAGCCATCAAGAAAATTTCACCATTTGAACATCAAACATATTGTCAGAGAACCCTCAGAGAAATCAAAATTCTCACACGGTTCAAACATGAAAATGTAAGTGTCTGTGGTTATGTGCTATCGAGAGAAGTTATGTTTGTGTGAGATAGAGAGAGTTATCGTTTAGATTGATATTTTTTGGTAATCTTGGCTTAGAAATCCAGTGTGTTTGGTTAAGTTACCTTCTTAAAATCTCATTTTGAGCATGCACAATATGGAATGTCTTTCTGCCAAGTATTAGATCTATAATTAAAGAAACTTACAACTATATAGTACTTATATGAATTGTCTACATTTTAACACCAACATTTGTTTTCTAATTGGATTTTTTATGTTTGTCTCCATTCACTTATAACTGATTATTTTTCTTGAGTTGGTAAATAATGTTAATGTCATTTAGTTTAAGCATTGCTTGCCAGTGCACTGCCCATTATTTTATATTAATTCAGTCTCTTTACTTAAAGACCCTTGATGTGAGTTGATCTTTATTTTTTTTTCCTCCAGATCATCGACATACGAGACATCTCCAGATCTCCCACTGTAGAAGAAATGAAAGATGTGTATCCTTTTCCTGCAACACTTTAATTGAAAGAAAATGCATTTTATGAAGCATATTCAAAAAAATGTTAGACTATTTGTTTTAGTGGATCTCTTAAGTAGTTGTACATAAATGATGCAGTAAGTGTCTTCTGCTTATTCACTTGTGTTCTTGTTGATGGGTTGCAAATGTCAAAAATGGTATAGAGATGTGAATGTATTCAAAATTTCACCACTCCTACCTTTACCTCTATTTACTTAGCGTTGGCATAATAATAATAATAATAATAATAATAATAATAATAATAATAATAATAATAATAATGATAATAATAACCACGCTGAAAAAGTTCATTCCTCTTCTAAAGTTAAAATGTATGGAATAAGCTCTCCTCTGTTCAACTTGAATAATTTTCTTTCCCTGTAGTTAAGGCAATATTACAATCTGATATGATAGTATACAAATTTTATCACTGCCATCATATGTAAAGTTTTATCCTTGACTAGGTTACCTCAGTTACATAGTTCAATGTCTGATGGAGACAGATATGTACAAACTTCTCAAGACCCAACAGCTGAGCAATGACCATGTGTGCTACTTCCTGTACCAGATCCTGCGGGGCCTCAAATACATCCACTCAGCCAATGTACTTCACAGAGACCTCAAGCCCAGCAACCTCCTCCTAAACACAACATGTGATCTCAAGGTACTCAGTCAGGATTTGCGGTCTACTTAGTTTCATCTTAAGTGTTTGAAATAAGCTATGAGTTTGTCTTTATGCCTAGATATGTTTTGCAACATGTCCAAAAGAGTTAGATGTAGAGTTGCAAATCTGGAAAATAAGCATTTGGCAGCACAATATTTCCTCTCTGTCTTGCCTCTCTTGAATATCTAAGAATTTAAATAGCCATTAAAAAAAAATAAGATAAAATGCCAATTTCACCATTATAACTGTGTGTTGCTTTAAGATGAACAGGTTTGAATGTGACATGAAGCACAATAGGCTCATATTGCCTTGTTCTTTGAAATGCATTGTAGTCTGCTTAAGATGAATGCCCTTAGAAGAACTAACAGAGTGAGTTATCTGAAAGTTAACTTGAGTGTGTAAATTCTAGAAAACGGACAAAAATAGTTATCTCGTTAGTAATAGATATAATCGAAATCAAAAGATTTACAGAGGAATGTGTAAACAGAGTAGGTTAGACAGTAGCAATGAAATAAAGATATTTCCAATAAAAATGTTCTTTACTCTGTACAGATGCATCTTACTCTAAAAGTATACTATTTTAAGGGAAGGAATTAACAAAATCAAAATCAATTTTTCTTTTTCAATTTTCACAGATCTGTGATTTTGGTCTCGCACGTGTTGCAGACCCTGACCACGACCACACAGGTTTCCTAACAGAGTATGTGGCCACGCGCTGGTACCGCGCTCCCGAGATCATGCTCAACTCAAAGGGTTACACCAAGTCCAGTATCCTTTGGTTCAAAGCATCTAGATTTTGAGCCTTCCTCTCTAGCAGTGATAAGCCATGTTGCTCCCTCCCATCTATTTCTTATAGCTATTTTCTCATTATCAAATGAAAATTATGTGAATTGCATTTCTTGATCAAAGGAGATGGCTATTGTTAGATAGATGTAAAATGTTTCAAATTCTTAAGAACCCCATTGTTTTCAATGTAATAAAAAATTTTCTGTTGTCATATTGGCTCATTTGTGGTAGATCATTTTAAAAGGTGTTGTTCTGGGGAAATAGGAATGAATCTAGAACTTTTTTCATTTAATAGTTTTTACTTTTTTTTAAGAAAAACGTGGCAAAAGAAATCATCCTCGAAATAGCCATTATGTTCAATATTTAAAACTAGTTAAAAGAAGAAAGGATGTGTGAGATCGTGTAGAAATACCTTATATTTTCATAAGACAAAGACCAAATGCTTAAATGTGCCCCATGTCTTAATGACAGTAACTTATAATCATTTTGTCCTCACCTGCGTCTAGATTTGTAATTATCAAAATGCTTTCTATTCTTTTCCTCTTATTTTTTTTTTAATAAGAAACTACACCTTTATAAAGGTGATACAATACAGTTGATAAGACCAAATAAGCTTTTAGATGGAATCAGTGTTTTTTCTGAACTTTCAATCGACTTATTTCATTTTAGTTATCAACCCATGCATCTACATTTTTTTTTCTTTTGCATTTTTACTAAAAAAAAATTTTCTCTGAAATTTATGCTTACTGTGTTCTTAAATTCAAAACCATATTTTTTTTCTTAAGAAAGAAATTTTTTTAAAAGTGTATTTTAAAGTTTTATCTTAATCTTTAATGCTACAGTTTTTGAGCAAGTTATATCACTTTATTCCTTGACGCAAACTCCAGTTGATGTCTGGTCAGTTGGTTGCATCCTAGCTGAGATGTTGGCAAACAGGGCACTCTTTCCAGGGAAACACTGTATCCTTACAATGCTTCTACTACCACAGCCACTACTGCTGCTTCCAGTCATAGATGTCATTTTAAATGAGATAGTAAATAGATATAATTTTAGACCTGTTCTAACTCTGAGATATACGCTGAATGTAATCTGAAGGGAAAGCTGCTGGAGCTGCTTGGGGGTAAAGATCACCAAGCAAGGGTGGAAGTATATTTTGGTGGCTTTCTTTGAAAAAGATTGGCAGACAGATTTAACACATTTTGATATTATGTTAACTTATGCTAGATCTTATAAGTAGTGCAGGGCCTTCCAGTTGATGTATTTAGAATAAAGAACAGCAATTTCATACTATTTCATGTAACCTGAATTGTCATTATTGCCGATTTTACATGAAATTCAGATGTTTTGAATTTCTTATGGCAGCTTCGGATCAACAGTGCGTCTGGCAAGGTGTTTTTGGAAAATTTATTCAGTTTTCAGGCTTTAAATATTTTCTTAAAAAAAAAAAAAAAAAAAAAAAGGAAATGATGCAGATTTGTTTATGGGGTTTGACTTTATAGTGCAGTTCAAAAAATATTGAAACTGAAATTAAAAAAAAAAATATTGATTCATGTAACTGCCAAATGATCATTATTGTTTCAATAAACTGGATGAATCTTAATTTTGCACATGTCATAGAGTCATTTTTTGCATTAAATTTCTTACAGCAAAGATGTTTTATCAGTAATAAAAATAGCTACCAAGGTTTAAACAATAACTGTCATACTATAATTTTTAAGTAATTTAACGGGGAATTGAAATCTTAGAGATTGTTTCTCGCAAATAATTTACAAATCTTATAGATATTAAGACTTTTGTTTTATGGCTTGGTTTCATCTAGTGATACTTTTTGCTCTATTTTAGCTCCAACCTTATTGACTGCCCAAGCCATTACAATCATATTTACTATGGTGTACCAATTTTAATGTAATTTCAAAAGCAGGTGATCATTTTAACTTAGCAGATAAATATTAGGCAGAAGAAAAAAAAAGATGAATCAATAAAATAAGTATTTGCTGTTTGCGTAAAGTAATCATGCAGCTGGAAATTGGTGCCTACAGTTATAACACCTTAACCCACCTGAAGACCTTGACCAGTTAAACCACATATTGGGTGTCCTGGGTTCTCCCAGTCAAGAGGATCTTCAGTGTATCATTAATGACAAGGTAAGTAAAGTTTTATTGATCATCATCTCACTTAAGTTTTATAAAACTCTACTTGAAAATCTGTAAGCAAATGCATCATCATATTTTTTTTATTTTTAAATCTTTACGCTTCTTTTGAAAGGCTCTATAAAACATCTAGTGACACCAACATTGAGAATTTGACTTTGTTTTTTTTCTTTCTATTTTTATCTTGGATTTGTATTCCTCTTATTACCTCAGCATCTTTTGATGATTAGGATTCGCTGATTCCCTTTAAATTGATTGAAAGATTGCATTCCTGTACTTTGATAAAGTAATGTTTATAGTGGTTTTTGAAATGTAAGTCACTTTTAAGACAAGTAATAAGATTTTGGTTAATAGTGACTATTATGGTTCACAGGAGAAACTGGACAAATCAAAGAAAAAGCTATATGTGATATTTATTCATAAATAGTGCATTATCATTTATTTAAAAGTGTTCAGTTTAAGTGAATAAGTTAAAGGACAAAATTATTGAGGTAACTTAACTCTTATAACCCGAGCACCTGCACACTGCATCCAGTAGGATTGAAAATTCTTAAGAGCGGCCGTTAAACACACGATACCGTGATGATAGCTATGGGTAAAAGAGTGAAAAATTGACACAATGATTTTCTACGATGTTTCAACTTTCATTCCAACACCAATTGATCCTAGAGGGGTTCTTAGAATTGACAGTAGCAACTTCTAAACAAAGAATTTAGAGCGGACCTGTTCAGTCCGTTCTTGCTTTGAGACGACTATATGCATAGTTTTATTGCTTTATTATTAAAAAATGGATAACCCAATGAAGACAAGACTTTGCACACATAAAGACATGCATCAGATGAACTGAAAAAGGGCAGATCCAGGTAGCTACAAGTGGATTTAGTAATTCTTATGACCAGAAATGTGGGATTATTAAGTTTTACTTTAGAAATTTGTTATTTTTCGCGTTGCATAACATTTTAATAAACCAAACACAAAAAGTTATCGACATATATCAATGATTTTTTTTATTTCATAAAATTCATTTATGTGTGGTCATTATGATAATTGATATACATCACTTTAGGTTTACCTCTTATTATGACAGCAATGCACACGAAACAAAAAGCTACCCTTTCTCCCATTTTACAACCTTCCAAAACCCTCTGTCAAAACATGGAATAAGCCCAGAGCTTAAAGAGTTAAGATTTCTTTGACTGTACTCACATATAGGCAAGTCCTGTGACCCTAAACATCAAAAGCACAATCATCTAATAATGTTTATAAACAAATATGTTAGGACATTACTTCTTTTTTGTTTCCCTTCAAAAGTTTGGCGATAAGTCATTGTTATAAACAGTTTTTATTATCAGTACCATTTTTTTTTTCTTAAAGTTTGACTTATAAAATATTTTTTGTCCGTTGCCTCTGTCAACACACCTAATGTTCTTTACATGTTTTTTTTTTATTCCAGGCCAGAGGTTACATTCAGTCATTACCATTCAAACCTAAAGTCCCCTGGATAAAACTGTTCCCCACAGCTGACTCAAAAGGTAACGATGAAATCTCACAGGGGCTAGTTAAAAGTTAAGACTCTGTGGTGAGACTTGAAAGGTGTTGGTGTGGTGCGGGTCTTTGATAAATCAATCTTTTTCTTTTCATATTTCTTTTTACCTCTCCAACTCTTGTTTTTTTTGTTTTGTTTTTTTTTCTTTCTTTCAAATTTATAAGAAATCTTGCATTTCATGTTCCCATTTGTGGAATATATTTTTTTTAAAATTATGAACACTTTTTTTTTTCTGCCCATCTCATGTATGGTGTTAACTCTGAAATTTGACGCGTAGAATAAAAAAATTGTTCACATCTGTTTAGAAACCAAATCATTCCAACCCTTTGTGATGTAGATTAAAAGATATTGATTTTTTTTTATTCTTTCTCGTTCTTCAAAATAAAAAAAATATATTTTTGCTCTCTGACATAAATTTGATCATGCTGAATGATGATATTATCTTTGTTTTCTTTATGCAGCCCTTGATCTCCTGGAAAAAATGTTAACCTTTAACCCAAATAAGAGAATAACAGTTGAGCAGGCCCTTGCACATCCGTACCTGGAGCAGTACTATGATCCGGCTGATGAGGTATATAAAAAAAAAAACAGTGGTGTTTTGGAACAGTTCGTTTCAACTTCTTTTGTATTTAATTTGTCGAGGTTTTTTCCCCCAAATCAATTCAGGTATATAATATGCCCAGGGAGAATTAAATAGGTTTCTCTAGATAAACCTTGACACATAAATCTGATGGGGCTCTATCGATTAGTCTTCCTTATCTGAACCCATTTATCATGACCTTTTTTCCCACCATTAGATTGATGTCTTGTCTTGAAAAATATTTCCCTTAACAGTCATTTACTTTAAAAGTTTTCTTTTTGGTTTTGATATTATTTCTCTGTTTGGACAAATGTTTCCAGTGCTGTGATTGTAACGGATATAAGTCATGTGCATTTTTCTCTCCTTAACCTTGCTCCAGCCTGTGGCAGAGAAGCCCTTCACGTTTGAGATGGAGTTGGACGATTTGCCCAAAGAACGACTGAAAGAGCTGATATTTCAAGAGACAGTACAGATAGGGCTGAGAAACCAGGAGTAACACAGTGTGGCTAACACATCATTTCACAATCTTCTTTATATGTGTGTGTAAGTTTCTTTTTTTTTTTCTCTTGGGTCCAAGAAATGTTCCAATTTTCAAGTCTGGAAGGTTGCATTGAGCAATTTTGTCTGATTAGTTTACCGAACAAAACATGAAGTTGCATATAAATTTACATTAGTAATGTTGTAATAATTAGAATATGTTTTGCATTCCATCAAAAAGCAAGTCTTAAGGGTTACAAGCCAAAAAAAGGTAATCTTTAAGTTTTGAGATGCCTCCATCAGTTTATTGCCAATGCAGTCAGGTTTTTTTAATCATCAACGATGGGTTGAAATAAAGACATCTTTTTAGTAATTCTTAAGTCTTTGTTAAAATCAGTTTCTTATGTTACTGAATTTGTAACAGTTTTGGCTATTTTCTGCAAAAGTTTCTTTACCATTGATATTTGCCCTTAAATTCTGAAAAAGATCACAGCAAAGAGTAATAATCAGCTATACATATACTCACAAAATAACTTGCATTTTTTAAAATAGAGTATAATAATAATATTCATATAAAGCAAACATTTTGAGATGAATGTGGAAAAGAATATGGAAAAAGTTTATTTTTATCACAAGATTATATATTTTCAATTTAATCGTTCTATGTCCATAATGAAGTGTATGATTATATTTTGATCCAGCGTTTTTACTCCTTTTTTGCAGATTATTCATGCTTCCGTCAAGTGGAGTGAATGAAGATTTTTCGCGTGGATGGTCATGACTTTTCGTGTCAAATCTAACTCTGTATATTTTGATAAACATAATATGTGTGTATCCTATATTTCCTGCCAGTGCGTTGCAAGGTATTGTTAACCCCCATACAGGCAAGTGTGAATGATTAAAAAAGCCATGGGTAGCCACAGAGCAAATAGGATTTGATGCTCTGGTTGACGATTACTGTGTTTTACTAATGCATGTTGAACTATTGTGCCAGGAATGATATGAAAAGCATTTTATTTTTTGTAAATGTCTTATATTCATGTGGCTTAGAATCTTGCATGGTGGGAAAATGAGATCTGATGAATACTCTTAATCTTTCTCTTACAAAAAGGAAAAAAAAAAGAAAGAAAAACTGTGTTGCTTTAAGAAATGGAAGTGTATAATCTACAGCTTAACTACTCCTAAATTCAGGATATTTGATCACATTGCATCATGCTATTGCCTCATTTATTGTCAATTCTTTGAAATCCTCTTATAGTTTGATACTTATTTGAATGAATCAGATGTTGCATATAGGGGTTAAAAATGACAAAAACATTATACCTACTTTGCTTCATTATATTGCAATTTCAGAAAACTTTTATACTATCCATTAAGCAAACAATCTGAGTTTGTCCCTGCCTAGAGGACCAACATGTCGGTCTGTGGACCAGCTGCACTGTTGTGTGTTCATCTTTTTTCGGCCAGCCTCCTCAGCTGTGTTGCTAGAAAATGTAATTTTTAATGGGCCAGATGTTATTCAAATCGGCTGTTTTTATTATTTGTGTGATCTTCAAAGATAGTTGGATTTTTTTGCCACCCTTTTCGTGAGAGCGTAACAATTATGTGTGTATGTGTGTGAGGTTTTTTTTTTTTAGAACATGTACACGACTAAGCATTCTTTGATTTTATTTCTGGACAGTGTAACACATGAGGGTTAAACAAACTCTGGTACAAAAGGGGAAATGATGTCAGAAATTACCCAGGAGTATGTTTTGCCGCTGAATGCAAAAAAAAGAGAAATAAATAAATAAAAAATACTATGAAAGATAAAGCAACTACACACAATCAATAGCTATGTTAATAAATTTGTTTCCAGCAATATGATGTTGAAAGAATAGTGGAATCTGACATCAACCATCTTATAAAGATTGACTGAAATGAATTGGCCCCCAGAATTTTGAATTTGGTATTTCCATTGCCTCTTGTTGACTCGTCAAGAGGTATCGAGAGGCATTTGAAAAAAGATAATAGCTGACTGAAGCAAAGAATTTCCTCATATTTGCTTTCAAAAGGCATTTAAGATGTTGGTTTTGTTAGTGGCTGAGCATGAGGTATACTTTAGTTGGTTGTGCGATATTACCTGTAAGCTACTCTAAGTATTCATGTCTTTTGTGCATGTATGATTGCGAAGTTGTAGGTTGTTTACTACTTCTTTTATTCATGAAATGAGCTAAGTGAAGAGATACAAAAAAAGATGTAAGATAATCTCATCATAGTCCTTGTAGGAAATAAAAATCTGATTATATCACAGCTTTATAAAAAAAAATGTAAGATAATTTCCTCATTGTCATAGAATGTTGACTTTGTTACTCGTGATTGTGTGTGTGTGTGTGTGTGTGTTTTTTTAATTTTATTAGGGTTTTTGTTATATTCTAAATACCATGACAATATAGTTGAAGGGCACTTCACGGCCAGTCAAATTCTCTTGTTGCTTTACTTTGTTGTTTTTATACTGTGTTAAAATTTCCTGTGTTTTTCTTTAAATAAAAAATTTGGCTTCTATGCATTTTGTTTACAGCATGGTTTAAAAGAAACTGCACATTCAATTGGCATGTTCTGAAAAATTTATATTTTCAGGGCATTAGCTTTTTTTTTATGGTTTATCAGATTTGATCTGTGTAAATGCTCCTAAACATTTAGTCCCTAATTCCCTACCTGTTGTTTTATTATGTGTTAGGTTTATTTTCACATACATTGCGTGTCCTTTATTGAAATGAGCCATAAAATGTGGGAAATTTACATGCTTTTCAATGAGCAAAAGCAACAAGAAAAATGAAGTTTATCGAAACCTAAAATAAAAATTAACACATACATAACACACTAAAAAAAAAACAACAAAAAACGTGAGTATCTTTCCTATGCTAAAACTTTTTGTCTATTATAGTCAATTAAAAAAAAATTTTTTTTTAAATCTTGCATTTCAGAATGGAAGTAATGGATGCTTCTTGCTTGAAGAACTATATCATTTAGTGTTATTTGTTTTCAGCCATTTTTACCAGTTTGTTTGTTTAGTAGACAAGTAATAGTAGATTAAAAAAATTTTAGGAATAGTAATGAACATCTTTATTCACAAAAAATATTGGATTCTTATCTACATTTTCCTGAATTGTTATGTCAAGGAGGAAAACTAAGACCTCAGATATTGTTTGTATATTTCCATCATTATTCTTTTTCTGTATCTATTTATCCACCTCGCTGTCTACCTAGTTATCAGAATTGATGTAAAGATCAATTTCTATAAGATCTAGATTTGTGGATGTGGATTGAGAAACAGAGAAAGTTGGATTGATCATGAACTCAGCTGACTTCAGGGGTGGGCTATGAAGAGAAGGTTTTAAATTTCTACTCTTATTTATTTGTTGTTTTTTATATTGTGGTCAGTTTTATTATAAAGTTCTGTTTTTTTTTGTAAATAAGATTGAGATATTACCATTAGTGTTATCGTACACAATCTATGTCCCATTTCCCATTCCTTACAGCGTCACAAGATATTTTTCATACTTCCATCTCTCCTTCCCCATTGATGAAATCCCTATTGCAATCCCCATGTTAATCACATTTTCTTTTTCAATGATTTGCTCATTTTCTCTTGATCTACTTATGTATTTTCAGTTTCTTTGATCTCTTATTGAGTATTATAGTATGATAACTCAATAGAGTATTGTAGGCGTTTTTTTTTATTAGCCATTTACCATATTAGTAAGGTAAAGCAATTAATTTAAAACATTTTAAAAGCAGGTTTTAGGAATATTTTGTCACATTTAAAACTTTTGTCCCTTGCTTGAGAAAAGAAAATGTTATTGTTAATTTCATGATGATATGAAACTCAAATATGATACCTTTTTTTTTATTAGTATTTCTTTTTTTCTGTATGTTAAAGTAAATGATAAGTATCCTTTAAGTATTTTTTTTCCTTATTCACTCTTCATCTTTGAAAGAATTAAAAGAAAATATTTTTACATAGTCCTGTGATCACTTATTGTGTTGTGCTAAAAAATGGGGATGGTCTTTCTCTTTTTTTCTTGTCAAAACTATTTCATATACCTTTATGGATCCAAGTAAAACATTTTTTTGTTTTGATCATTTTAGAGATGTTGGCAACAAATTGTGAGGAAGAGTGTGTTATGCTCAATGGAATTGTTGAGGGTAAAAGTATGAAAGTTGATGGTAATGATTCTGGAAATTTTATTTCTTTTGTTATTTCCTTTGAATATTATAGAAATATGTGACTGAGTTTGGAAAAGGCAGCGCAAGTTGACATTTTTCCATGTCAAGCTACAAGTTATCAAGTGTGGCACCTGGGAAATAACAATTAAATTGACCCTCTGAAAATTGTTTAAAAAAAAAAAAGAAAGAAAGTAACTGTGAAAGATGAATGCACTGCCGATTTTTATATATCGTAATCTCTGCCTAATGATGCAGATGATTTTTGAATTGGCTTGCTTCAATTGAGTATTCCTTTGTGGCATCACATATTTTAGGCATCTGAAACTATAATTGCTGATAGTTACATGTGTTTTCCTTCCTTTTTTTTTTTTTCACTTGAATTGTTATAAAAACTTATCATGCCTGTCTCATTGTCTTCACTGCCTCATTGAACAGCCAAAATCCCCAAGAGGACTTTGCTACTAGCATAAAGCCAGCTTAGATCCCTCACCTTCATACATCATATCAAGTAAAATGCCTTGCAACCAACCCAACTTAATCAACTTAGGAATATGTCACATTCATGTTTTATAGTGTAAAATGAGAGAGAATTAATCACTGCATATTTTCTTGTTAAGATTGGTTTCATGAGAATTTCACAAATGCGCCAAATTGTTCAGGTTACGAGCAGGTTGTATTTTTTTTCTTTTTTTTGGGGGGGGAGGGGAGTTACAAGACAAAATCGACTATTAATAATTTTTTTTTACTTATTGATGTCTAGATCAGGTATATTCGTTATTCCTTCATAATTTAGAATTATTAGATCTTTTTATTTACACATCAACTGTTTTTTCACCTTACTCTCCAACATAAAGGCTAATGCATTAGGGCTCCAGCGGTAAATAATTCTTTAACATTTTCCCCCTTAATTTGTGAGATAAACTGACGAATAGTAAGCGGCGTTTTTTAGCCCAGCATGAAAGCCTATATAAATATTGCAATGAAATTCAATCAAAAACACTGTGGTACTGTTCATGCTGCATACATCATGTCACTATGTGGGAAAGAAAAAAATTACAATAGGAAGGAGATATGATCCAAGTACTTTGACCTTGCCGGTTGATTCCATTATAGTGCAAAATGTATGTTATTGATAGGAATTCCCCGCTGAAGACAAGAGATTGTTATACTCAACGATAATGTACTTTGCTTCTCAGGATCTTTGTTAGATCTTGTTTTAGATTTTCTTTTGCCCTCTTGCATAAGTCTTGATAGAATCAGATCTAACTTTTTTTTAAACTGGAAGATTTGTGGTGCTTTTTATTTTTTTTAGCTGGCTTACCATTCACTGATTCATCATAATGGAATGTTTTGATATGTATTGCTCTCACCCTTACCTTTTTTTCCTTTAAACCCAGTGTGGGTGCTGCAGTCCAAAAACGTGCTTTGCTAAGTACCTTCACCTGATTCTATTTGTTAATACTTACAATTCAAGAAGTTCAGTTGTTTTTCTCAATGTTAATCATATCATCTTATCTTTTCCATCATCGTGATGCATTTTTTGGTATTGAAGATGCTCTTGGCTTTAGGTAAGATTAACTTTTTTATAGTCGTTTATATAAATATATATGTAATTTTCATTTTTATTTTTTTTTTGCATTGCTCTCTTTTAAAAAGCCCTACCATCTATAATTGTGATACAAAGCTTGGATGTTGTTTATTGGTACTCTGTTTCACTAGTATTTTGTGTCAATTTTGTTGAATTTATGTTCCCTTGCTTACAAACACTCCACCCATACACAAACACACGTGCAAATGTGTGGAAACAGTTGTCATAATGTTTAAATAAATAATAAACCAGACAATTAAAAAAAATAATCACTTTTCTGAGCAGTAACTACTAGATTGGCTTTTACAGTCATCTGCATCATCTTTATATTATATATATATATATATATTCTTTTATGTGTTCAACACAACACAATTAAATATTGCAGTAACAACAAAAAAAGAATCAAGTCTTCAAATTTTTTTTCAGTATGTATTGCTTTGGGTGAATATTGGATGTGAAAGTGGTTAGAAGCCATGGTGAAATCATTTATTTGTAATATAAATAATAGCAGCAGAAAAAAAAATCTAATTTTTTTCATTTAGTGTGAAGAAAACAAATAGCCCAGCATTACTTATAGTTTAACTTTGATTTGATGTTTTAAAAGGTTAGATGGCTTATACTATAATTATTAGTTTGTTTCTGATAGAGTTTGTCAATTGTATTAATGATTAGCTACTTACGGTGAACAAAACATGAAAGCCTATACATGGATGAAGATGTTGCGATAAAATAAACAATAGTGGAACAAGGCCTTGATCTTTATTGTCTCTAGAAATAAACATGCAGTAGATGTACATCATTTTTTATCTAGTGTAATTAGTAATATTGAAAAAGGGCTGTTGAAAGCTTATGTCTATATAATAACATGTAGCCCTTTTTCTTTTTTGATCTGTTGCCAATGAAATTGAAACCTTTTCCTCAATTAAGAATTTATCAAAATTCATTAATGATTAGTTTGTATGAAAAAAAATTATAATTTAGCCTTGTTTACCCTTTGAACCCTCATCTTCTGAGGCTTAAAATCATCTGCCACTGAGCTCCTGAGAAGAAATGAACATTTTCATACACACTTATGTACGAGTTCATGAGGCTATTTCTGCATACATTTGTATATAAGTTACTACATTCTCACCAGTCTCTGTGGAAATAATCCCTAAATCTATCTTTGGAAACAGAACAGAATCACCACTCTCAGTAGGACTGTCCACCTGGTCTAGAACTACGTCTATCTTCTCCATTGTTTGTATCACTGCTTCCTGATTCTAATTCATCAATTATCTTGATAACAAGCATTTAAATTCTTGTCATTGTGGAAATAATTCAAATCAGCTAAAACCTGATCAGCTGTGAACAGATGTTGACGATTGTTAGCTTCACCCGTTTCAGGCTGTTTCATATTGAAAAGATAGTTAGATTTCATCATAGTTTGCTGTCCTTGGGCGAAGCAATTATAAAAAAATAACGTATAAATAGATTGAAACCGGAGGCGATTAGTGGAGTAAATTTAGCAATAGCATCAGTTGAAGAAGTCTTAAGTTTTCTTTCAATATTAGCTTCATTCATGTCATCAGAGGGACTACAAACATGCACATTTCAAAGTACAACAGTAGTACTAGTAGAGAAGATATGCTGACTAAACTTATTAAAGTTCAAGACAAGCCTTTTATAGTAAACAGACATGTAATGACTTTTGTCTCACATGAAGAAAATGAAGAAAACCAGCAATGCAATAAAAAAGCAAATATGAACATGTTTATTAGTCGTTGAAAATAGTCATATTTCTATTTTTTTTTTTTCATAGATGCAGAGGACTGCAGACAAACCAATTACATGTATATGATGGTAGGCGCATAACACAACTACAATCAAATTGCATGTACATCTTTCAGGTGACCTGGTTAGGCCCCTTTAAATGTTTAGTTTTCCAAATCAGAAATTAAAGTATTGTTAGCCCAAAAACGTTTGAATCAAACATTTTTGGGTTCCCTTGTCATTTACATCATTTGATTATTATTATCCTGGTTAAATGTAAATTTATTTAGATAAAAAAAAAAGATTTTTGAGATCCCTAGGGTGTTAATTGAACAGTACTGTGCATCCTTATGTAGTTTATAAGTGTCATAATTGATACAGTAGAAAATGATTAGATCGAACACAGGTGTGAAAGCTAGTGGATAGGATCTCTTTCTTGCTGGTGAGAACGTCAGCTAGCTCCATAGGTAGAAAGTTGGACTGACAAAAGATTCAAACCTTTGTTGGGTTTTCTGGTGGGATTAGGTCTAACTTAGCCTAGACAGACAAAATCTGTTTTTGTTAATGAATATTCAGAACCAAGCGAGGGTTTATTGTTTTGACAGTACCCTTGACTTCAGACTGAATTTACGCCTACTTAGAAAGACATTAGTGACGAATATCTGAATGTAGACTAAGAGTCTAGATCTAGATTAGCATCTAGGGTTCGAGAACCGATAAGCACTTGGGTTTGAACACAAATTTTCAATGAGTATGCCCATTTCCTTTTGTACCTTGTATTATACTATTTATACACACACACATCCTTTTGGATCCTTTATAATTACCAAGTTATCCCACAAGTGTGGTGTTTTTGCTTTCTATTTGGATTTACAATCCACTATATGAAATACATAAGTAAAAGTAGGAAAATACGGCATATCGAGTATCCCCATAATGTTCAGCATAGTACAAAAGTAACCCAGAGAACACTATGCTTCATTCTTTATTAACGTACTTAAAAATAGAATGCTCAAACATGGCTTCCTTCAACAGATAAAAATTTAATGAATTCGAAGAATCAAGCTCAACTGTACATTTATTTCACTTTGGCTACTCTAGGAGAGCAGAGACACCCTAAATCTACGTTTAATCCTCAACTTAAATAAATCCTTTTAAATTTAGAACAAAATATGGACTTAGATTTAATAACTTCAATTTTTGTCTCTAAAGTGAAAGACACTAAATGTAAGGTACAAGCAAATTTCTATTTGCACACAGAAATCATGTTTTCTATTTCCAATTACTATGGATGTCAAAATTTTAGCTAAATTGGACATATGCTGTGCTTTCAGTCTTAAAAAATTTCAGCTGTCTTCATTTTCACATTCAGAAGCACTGTACTTTCTAACACCATTTTTCAATAGAGGAAGATGTATGAAATTATAATTTTTTAGACAGAAGAAGGAAACAAAAGTAATTTCAAACTTACAGCATAAATCATCAGGATTGGTCACAAAATAAATAATTATCGTTCAAGTAAAAATATATATTTCTCAATGTAGAGAACTTGAATTATAGGCCAATGCCCATACAATGTACATACCCAATTATTTATAAAAAGAATTGGATACTATTTGCATTGATTAAAAAATATTTTTCATAAAGGCAATAGATGGATGAATGTAAAATGTATAGCTTAAGAGTGTTGTTGATTTTTGTTTTTTTTTTTACAATATTTATCTGGTTAATATGTAGTTGAAACATGCACTTTTAAATCAAATTGGATAAAAGAGGCACTGACATAAGATATCGTGCAGTCTGCTTATAATAAACCTGGTTTTAGATAAATTCTCCATAATATAAACCATTTCTTTGGATTTGACTTTTCTTGTCTTTACTCATACTAACCAGGGACTGATTTATATCAACACAAAACACACAGCCTCTGCTTAAGATAAATTGTACAAGTATTTATAGGGAAGATGTAAGTCGAATGCCTATAAAATGGGCTGCACATATGTTATCAGTCATAACTGAAAAGTATTTCAATACAGGAAAAGAAAGGCAGTTTGGAGGGGAAGGAAGAGAGTTGAGGCTAGCTTCTGTCAACTTGGCTTTCCCTGCATATACAAAGACACACAAACACAGAACCACCCCTCCTCCCACAGTCTCAACACACATGCTAAGTGCCCCTGACATCCTGCTCCCAAAGCTCAAAAGTGCTTGCAGGGAAGGAAGAATGATGTACACAGGTACATGCAGCATTGCCTGCTGCAGTGCTAGCCTTGACTAAGCTCTACAGCGACTTTCAAACACACCTACTCTCTCTCTCTCTCTTTATGCCAAGATCACAGTAGCTAACAAAATCTATTCATCTCTCACTCTCTATGTGCATGCTTGATTTCTTACAAGCTATATATAATCTAATGCCATATAATGGCCTTTGAAATGGTTAAGATAAACCGTTGGATCTGGCCCAAAGCAGTCTATTTTACACAGACTCCACTTTATCTTCTTTGAAGAAGGTGAAACTTAAAATATGTAAAACGATGGATGTCAAGATTTCTCTGCCAAACTCAGGCATTTTATCTCGCTCTCAACATTATCTTTGGGAGTGATCTCTGGAAGAGAAGCCTCCGCAGTCCCTGCTTTTACTTCTGTCTCAGGGATTTCAGGTTTTGATGCTGCCGCCACCACTGTAACTTGTGCTGATGTAGATAATGACTGATTGGGTTCTGATAGGTGCAACTCTAATGTTTGACCTACAGTTGTGACTAGTGCAGGGTCATCTGTTAACGATGCTGAGGTTGTGATGGGTGAAGAAATTGTATTTGGGGTTGTTGTAGGTATTGGGACGGAGAAAGGTGGTGGGAGTGATGGTGGAGAAACAGAGGGTTCTGGGGTTGCTGTTGATTCAACTAGTGTAGTAAATACTGGGGCTGATGTCATTGTTACCACTGCTGATGTTGGTTTTATTGTGGGTGACATAATTGGTGGGCCAGCCATAGATTCTGAGCCTTCAGCAGTGGATTTTGCCAGAATTGTTGCCTGCTGGACTGTTTTGGTACAAGTGGCTGCAGCAGGGGCAGCAACTGATGAGTAGGCTGATGAGATTTCTTTGAAACTTGCCACTGAAGTTGTCAGAGGCTCTGATGATAAAGTTGCAGTCGAAAGGATAGTGGACTGATTTTTCTCAGTAGATGAATGTACACAAGTAGGGTGGGGTTCTGTCTGGGATTTCTGCTGTGTCTTAACACTGGATGTAATGGAAGAGCTGCTGATTGCAGTGGGGAGTGGATAGCTTACAGGGACATCTTGAGCCAGGGAAATGCTGCTTTGATTTACATTCACAACATTAGTAACTTCAGACGATGTGTTAGGTACCTGCGGAATAAAAGGCAGAGGTGCACCAAGGACAGGTGATACAGCCGAAGTCCTCAGAGTTGCAGAAACAATGACAGGTGCAGAATCAATATAAGATGTTGGCTGTAAGCTCCTCTCACTGTGCGTAACAGAGGGGATCGAAATGACAGGCTTTTCTGGAGTCTCAAATGCTGATGTGGTGGTTGTGGTAGTAAATGTCAAGGGAACAGTCGCGGTTATTGACTCAGAAATAGTGTTGTCAGAAAAGTTTGAAGGTGTTGCAACAATTTCAGTGAAATTACTGGCTAATGCTGAGGTTGTGGTGACAACAGCAGGGACCGGAAAAGCAGCTGCGGTTTGCGATACAGCAGGCACAGGATTTGCTGCAGACGAACGTTTCATTCCAAATAGTCGGCTTTTTGGAGTGCCTGATGAGGGAGATCCCTTGGCTCGTCGTGCCTCTCGCTCAGCCATGCTCTGCCGATGCTGTCTCCGCAGTGAATCTATAATGTTGTCCATCCTAGCAAGTTTTTTAGTACGAGGTGTACGACCAGTTCCGCCTGTAGATCAAAAAAAAGGTAAAAAAGTTCTGTATTGATAGTATTTCAATAATTCAGTTCAATGGGCCAATGAAGAATTTGGCATTTATTGCTGATGAATAAAAACTCTTTGATATCAGAAGATCAGATATAAAGCAAATTTTTTTACTTTTTTTTTTTTTTAAATTATTTATCTCCTGCCTCCTCCATAAAAACAATGCAACAAAAAAAAATACAAATGATGAAAAAGCTTACGAGTATCTACAACTCCAGAATATTTCATGTTCAATTATGTGATATAGACATACAATGCTAACTTTTCATACCTCAAGATTGAGAGTAGATTATCATTGCAGCATGCAATGGACTGCACTACAAATTTAACTTAAGTGAGAGATAACAAAACAAACAAAAATCAATACTACCTGGTGCTCTAATTGGAGTTAACTTGGTGTTCGCTTCACTTGGAAACTCATCAAAGTCAAAAGCACTGGCTTCAGGGGCTCTGCAAAAGCGTGCACACACAAGAAAATAATAATAAAAAAGTGTCATGTTTTTCAAAACTTTTGTTTGTTCAATCTTCTCATCAGAGAATAATGTTTTAGCTTTCTTCATTGTGAGGTATACAAAAATTGTGTCTCATAAGCCAGATTTTTCTAAACATACTTATAACACAGTAGCTTCAGAGCAGAGCACTTAGTTCAGCTGGTAACGTGACCTTTTGCACGGGGTCATTATGGGGTCACACTGGCCTGGTTACCTGAGCTTAGGCTCACACTCTCACTGACAGACTTAATTGTGTCATTTTCAAATGCGCATAGCACAGAAAATACAGGCAGAATCATTTTGAAAGTTACACAAATGAAAAATTTATTTCACCATCTGTACAGTGATGTAAGTTTTTAAAGGGACAAACAACACGAGTCATCTAAAATCGTAATGTATTGTTCTGCTACGTGAGACATATTTTTAAAATCCTGAGAAAAAAAAACGGAACATGAAGGCAACTTTTTTTGTTAGTTTTAAATATCAAGCAAACATTTAATTCTTCACTTGTAGTGATTTTAGGGTGCTAGAGTTAAGCCGATCGTGTGACAGGTGGCCTGTTCAATGTAGTTGAATGTTTAGACTCAGAGTCTTTGTCAATATTAATCTGATGACACAACAGCAGATCGTTTTTTAAGTTCGCACATAAATAGTGTCTTTGATTAGCTTTTCTTGATTTCATGCTCCTCTCTCCACAAGCCCAACATAGTTTATTTCAACAAATCATGTGAAAGTCAAAAATATACTCCATTTCCAAGATTAGTTGAAATTAAAATCAATACCAAATACGCAAAACGCTTCAAAATGAAGAGTGTAAACAGATTTACAAATGAAATTTTATAGGCCACCAATGTTATCTTTTTACGCCACAAAATTGGCAAATTGAGCTATACTTTACATTTTCATGAAATGAGATCACAATCAGCTAAATTTTCATTATTCACTTTGAATATAAGTACATTTTTCATTTTATCTGGCTTCTAAACATAGATTTATAAGGTATGTTTTGTGGCAGAAACATCCACAAATTTGGATAATGATCAACAGCTGTCACTAACAGCGTCTTTTAAAAATAAATAATATCAGCAACTTGAAATTTCACAGGAATACTTAATAATCTTTGTTGATCAAAATGATGTAAGAATTTTTTTAATTTAACATTCCCATTTTTTAAAAACCATCTTTCAATTAATCAAAATACAAAAATGACACTTGAAACATGAGTAAAGCGTAAAGCACTGCAGTGTTGGATTTTGTAAACTCAGAGTGAAGAGAACAACTGTGTCTTAAAGAGAACATGCTCAGCTTTTATTTGATATATTTTTAGGCAGGATTCTTACTAAAAGAGTGCATGTCAGAAAATGGTGAATGTTGTAGTTTTATAGCCCAAATTCTGGATCAGCCGCCAGATAAGCAGTGAGCAGGCAGTTCAGTGAGGAGTGAGCCTGGGCACCAGCATTTCACCTGTCAGGCGCAATTAATGACCCTAGCCAAAAGGTCAGTGTAGGAAAACTAAGTGCCCTGTTATTGTATAGAGACTGAGTTACTGTGATAAAGAGTAAGTGAAAATTTTAGAAATAATAGATTGGTACTGGTATGCATATTATGCTTATATTTTATTTAAAAAAAAGTGACCAACACCCATTTCTTTAAATTATTTATCTGAGATATCAGCATGTTGATATAAACATGGAAGTGTGCATGTTCATTGACTACTCCAAGGTGCTTGTCAAAGTCAGCCTTGGGAATAATTAACATCATAGAAAAAAAAATTATTTCAAGGCTAATTTCATTAGAAATAACAGCAATAGGTTTACAGAGGACACAGCTTTGTCATAAAAAAATATGAGTCTAAAAAGCCTCTAAATGCTCTTAACAGATCCTGAGGAACAAAGACAATATAGTTATAAATATTGTATGCAAATCATTCCCACAACAAAAGTTTTAGAAAAGGATCGGTTTATAAACAAAAATAAAAACTGACAAAAACCGAAAACAAAAAGAAATTATTTCCGATATTCAATGACCACATTCCAGAGAAATAGCAGGAATCAGGATAAAGAAATAGAGAAAAAAGTAAGGAGAAAACTGATAAGTTAAAGTAGAACTCTGCCAGCACGCAGCAGCTTGCTCAAAATGGGAATACTCCCAGAGATTTTTTTATATATTTTTAAGCAACTACACCTAAAGAATGGATAGACTTGAATGGTAATGTCAGGTAAGGTAAAGTACAGAAATGGCTTTATCTACACAGTTATCCTTGGAAAACTATCGTTGCACAAAATAGAATTCACATAAAAAAAGCAACTGAAAAAGTTTAGTTACACAGAACTGGGAGAAAACAGATAAAAAAGTGAAACAGATACAATGGATTATTGAGTATTCTGTTCATAGACCTTTGGGACAAGGTAAATGCTAAGAATCCGTGAACAAAAAAAGAAAATGATTGTCGACTGAAACATATAACAAGACGATGAAGCATGCATAGCAATCATACGCTGGTTTTTCTTCTTTCTCTTCATGCTTTTCCAAGATAGTCCACCCTGAGGTGCTTTCCTCATTCACTTCCTCTTTGCTTTTGGGTGCCCTCCTGCCCGGGCACTGCCATTTCAAAGGTAAGGGTCCTCCACCTGCCAGTTTTTTGAACAGGCTCAGGATATCCTCAGGTTTGGGCTGCCACAAACCTTGACAAATGGAGAGAGAGAGAAGAAAATTACAAGTCACCATCTGACACATTTAGTATGGATTTACTATACAGAAGCATGATATTAAAAGCAGTTGAAACAAATATGAAGAGAAAAATATTCTTTTTAATGTTGATACCCATTAAAGATGAAAGAAGATGAGGATTGCCCAGTGAACTGAACAGCAGATATTTATGCATAAAATTTTATTCCTAAGACATGATTACCTGTAAACCATATTCATACCTGTCTCAGCCTCTTAGAAATGGCAGTAATTTTTTTCTTCTTAATAATCACTTAATGAAGGCTATCTATATGCTGTACACAAATTCCAATGATCTTGTAAGCAAATTTTTTTGTTTCAATTTGGACTTTTTGTTAAATTTCATTATCCCTTAAATTTATTTGCTACTTTCAGAACCAACAGTTTTGAATTTTGCTTCCAAACTAACTTAACTAGGATAAAATCAAAATTTTAAAACAGTACTCTATAAAAGTGGGCACACATTAGAAAAGGCAAAAGGCGGGGTAAAATAATTTCCCTTATATGTGATGCTTATTCTATTGTTCTAAATCAGTAAATGTGGGAGCATGCTAATTACCTGAGTGTAAAGGCAGGTATATATGTAGCCATATAGCCCTATGTCTAATAATTACACGATTCTGAATTTAGGAGAGAGAGAGAGAGAGAGAGAGAGAGAGGGGGGGGGGAGAAAGCAAACCAAAAACTGTATGCAAAAACAAATTTATTGATCTCTTCCAATGGGGTGAGAATCACTATACTCTTCCAGACAACTTTATAACTTATTGTCACAAAAAGAAACTCGTAAAAATGCATTTTTTTTTCACATCAACACATTTCTCCACAATGCATTATAGGCAGCCATACAAAAGCAGCATCAATCACAATTTTATCTATGGTTTTGGCACTACAAGATAACAATGTATTTTCTGCCATTTTTATGATTTTAACTGGGTGCAACAAAAAACGAAAATCTCTTTTGAGTTATAGGGATAATTTCATTTCATAGAAAAATGGAGAAGTTCAATCGATCAGGTGCTGTTTTAGCTTCGCCTACTATGTAGATATACTGTTTAACTTTAAGAAAGCTCAGAATGCACTGACATTATTTAATTTTTTTAACAGATTCTGTAGAACAAACCTTTTTCATCTGAGAAATTGTACTTGGCTTCCTCTGGCTCTTCCACACAAAAATCATCCGGATCTTTTGGTTCATCCTTGGAGGAAGTGTTCCCACTAGCCATGGCTAGATAGTAAGATAAAGAACGTTCTGGAACAAAAAGCCAGAAAAAAATAGTATCATAATTAAAGTTAACTGCAGCTTTTACATGAATTTGGCTCAGTAGGGTAGTACTAGATGATTTCTGAATTTAGCATTGATAATGCCTATCTTTCATATTTTTTTTTAATTTGGAACATTTTTTGTTGCTTGTAAGCAACAATGTGACTAGTGATCTAAAACAATGAATTTACAAAGAAGAAATTTTATAGCCCAAGATCTGACTTTTAAAACTTTTCTTTCATGAGTATCTAGTAACTGAAACCAACAAATAGAAAAAGAAACCCTAAAAATAGAAGAAAAGACAATGACGATCAATATGCACATCTTTCTGGACTACAGAGTCTTCCTCATGATATGAATAATTTTGTAGATCTATGACTTAGGCAGTGGCCTTCGTAATGGTTTGAATAGACAGAAAACAATCAAGTCCATATTTTCACACGATACTAAACTAACCTCCATCAGATCCCTGTTTTTGACTGATTTCTCCGTTTCAAATTATTAGAACAACACATCTTGGAATTGGATTATATTTAAGTTAGAAATGTGGAAAGATTTTGTACTCCAAAACATACAGGTGAACACCATTTTGATGATTTCCTTGCACACAATCTTTTGTAAAAGTAAGAACCTGAGGGTCTTATTTTCTGCAATCAATACTCTTGTTACTTGTAAGCAGGAATTAGGATAAAATTGCAATTGTTGGAAACTTTCTTTTTAAAATTGAAGTTATAACTGTCTGTGAAACTGAGAGTTAGGAAATTTTATGATTGAAGTTAAACAGCAAAATCCTATGACTTTTCAAAAGCTGTAAGTATATATCAAGGATTTAAGGATAGAATCATTCGAATAATGTTTTTTGTTTCCTGTTGCTGCACTAGCTGTTCCCAGGGGCCGCTGATATAGCTCTAGAACACTGAGATCTGCCGTTGCCGAGTGAGACGAGCTAGCTTGGGTCTAAAAAATCTCGGTGTCGGGTCCAATGAAACGTTTATCGCTTCACCGTCAAAGGGGCTATCTTGACTATTTGATATTCTTTAAAAAGGTGATAAATTTATCTTTCTATTGATACCACTTTCATCAATAAATCATTAGAAGTGACAAAATTTTGCGAGGAAAGTTTTCACTCGCTTGCTACACCCCTTTCTCTCTCTCTCTCATTCACGAAAGTGGTACCAAATGAAAGCTAGTGATCTCCCCTACATCACAGTGAAAACAGTGGCCCCATATGATATTTCTAAGATAGGCGGTATTAATTATGTTAAAGTCTATTGCAATGAAAGAGTCACGATCTCACCCACGACCCGCAGCACGGCAAACATGAAGTAAAACTAGCGATTGGGTCTTCGCGTCCGGCGAGATTACTAGTAATTAATACCGTTCTAGGTTAACAGTAAATTTAATATTTACACAACAAAAGGAAAAAAAAATAAAGAATTTATTGGTATAATTTTTATTTACAAGGATAAAACCATTCGAGAGTTACGGACCATTGAAAATCGTCAATATTGGGTGTGTCTAGGTCTAAGCAATCGCTTTCAACTGCTCTGGGCGGGCAGATTGGTACCAAGTAATAGTTTGGTGGCTGAAATAAAGATTGAAGATCTAAATTATAAATCATATGAAAGGGCTTGGAAACACCATTTCTTCTGCTGAAACGGTCAGATTAGATTATTAAACCACCCCACTATTACTAGATATAGAAGAACACAGAAATTAAAGTATTCATTTTTTGTAGGGAACAAATTGAATTACGTCTAAAATTTAGAGCTCCGTTCCAACCTCGAGTCAGGCGTAACTTAACACCAAAATGGAAAAGAGTTCCTTTTAGGTATGGACTAATTTACACACCAAAGAGGGCTTCGTTAGATCGGGACCATAGAAAAAGATTGGGCTTGGTTTTTGCTTGAGGTTACACAAAGAAGAAAAATTAATTTATTTCAGCTCTGTCTCTTCTATAGGGTTGCTACTGTTAAAAACCGTACGTACCTAAAAGGAACTCTTTGCGCCAAAATTTAGTACTAGGAAATTTCTATGAAAAGGTCGTAGGAATAAATTTAATGTTTAGACTTAAGCTAGATCTAGAATCTAGATCCAGTCAGATTTTTATCATTTTTTGGTCATAACTAAAAAGAATTCGGGTAAGACTAAGAGGTAGCAAGTACGCCGTAGATTCTAGTTCTAGATCTAGATGTAAAATTAAATTAGATTTATAGAAAGTAGTACTTGCTCATGCCTTTTGACTGCTAGATCATAAATATCAAATCAATGAGCACGTACAAACAAATGGCAAAAGCCCTTTGAACTTAGATTCTGTAAAGAAGCTGGAAGTTGAGGACTTGTGGTCGTGTACCGCCGCCCATGTTAGTTTACCCGCAAAAGGTACCGAAAATAGGACTAGAATTTTAAAGAAAGTGTGTACTTTACATTAGAAGCCTGGAAATAGCACCGACGATGTCTCTTTAGCCTCGGCATACACTGTCAAATGTAGCTGATCCCAGAATTGACTAACAAGTCATGTGATCGCATCGCATTATTTGCAACTAGCTAAAAGTGTCCACGTCCACTGCGACAGTCCATTCAGAGGCGGGCTTAAACATTCAGTGGACACGCCACTTTAGAGAGAAAACAATTGACTGTGATTAAAGTTGTCTAATTTACATGGATTTATTGCAGTGCAAACACACAAAACTACACGAGCTGAAAAACTGAATGATCAGTCACACACTTTATTAAAAATAGTAATGGCAAAACTGTTTCTCGTCCTAGACATGAAAGTTTTTCTATACCTCTCTTTAACTGATGATGTTGCCGCTGCTGCTCAAGAAGTAGCTCTTTTTTTTTTGTTTTGTTTTTAACTGAGATTCAGGGATGTTCTTCTGTTGAAAATTCAAAGTCTTTTCGGGGCACAAGGGTAAGCTGAAAGTGTGGTGCCTACAGTTCATGCTAATTCCGAAGCTCTTCTGGTCACTCCTGGTCTATGAAATCTGCTCACTGCCGTAAAGCAAAGCTGAGACTCCCACTAAAATCCACCTTGGAAGAGTATAAATAAGGCAAAGCCAGGCTACTCTCTATGTTAGAGGACCCCGAGGACCCGGTTGTGAAGACAGTGTAACCGACCATAAAGACGGGTAGGAAATAGAAAGTTGTCGAAGTCGTGGACGAAGCCAAATAGGACATTAAGATTAAAGAAGTGATTGAGCAAACTCAAACTGACTGCAAAGGGCTAGGATCATCTACAGCAAAGTGGTGGTCAAAAGCAGAAGGGAAAGAGGAAAGAGACATGGTCATCAATGAGATACTGCTCAATCAAGATTTCAGAAGGGCTCAGAAAGCAGCCCAGCAACCTCAACAGGGACAATGGACTAATAGGTATAATGCCCAACAGAAATCCCTCACATGGAATGAGATCTGGCGCATGGCGCCACTTCGGATCAGCTTTCTCATCAGATCAGTTTACGATCTCCTGCCCTCAAACGCAAATCTGGTACGGAGGGGAAAGAAAGAGGACCCCACTTGTCCGCTATGCCAAAGCACACAGAGCATGTCTTGAGCTCTTGCAAAATCGCCCTCTCACAGGGGCGACACATATGGAGGCATGATAGAGTCCTTCAAGAACTTGCCGCAATTATAAGCACGGCGAAAGGAGAGACTACACTCCCTAAAACCAACGCGTTGATTTCAAAACAGAGGGAGGCGCTAAGTCATGGACGGAAGGCCGGCGAGGACAGCAAACCAGATAAAAAGCATACTAGACGGTTGTGATGACTAGTATGTTTCTGCAGACCTTTTAGAATGTGACACTCAAATATAATCAAAGAAAGAAGATTAAGGCCTGATATCGTGATCCATTCAGCTTCCACACAACAACTGATCATGGTGGAGCTAACAGTTCCATACAAAAACAGAATGGAAGAGGCCCACATCTACAAAAGAGAGAAATACCTAAACCTGACTAAAGAGCTAGAAAATGCCGGCTACAAAGCTGTATTGATTCCCGTTGAGGTTGGGACCAGAGGATTCTTAGCGTCATCAGTCTACGACCTTCTGACTAAACTTTCAATATGTAGCAACAAAAGAAAAAAAAAAGCTCTAAAGTTACTAGCGGAAATAGTCGAAAAAAGTTCCCGGTGGATTTGAAGCAGGAGAAATGAGAGGTTCCTTCATAACGATTGAAAAAAAATGCTCTAACCATCGAGAGACCAGTTGGCGAAGTGGTAGAGCGCCGGGATCAGCAATCCATCAAGAGATGAGGATGTGGGTTCGCATTCTGGCGCTGTGCAAAAAATAAAAAAAAAGATAACAGGGAGACACCTGGGAGCCATGACCTGGGAGTGGCGAGGCCCCTTAGAGTGTCAAAAGCTCGGGGCTCTCTGAAGACTCCCTGTTATCTAGCTCCCCAATGAATTTCTACCTACAACAATGTGAAAAAAAAATTTTTTTTTGTCAGGTGTATAATGTTTTCTTCACTCAATCTTTTCTTTAATTATTTTATTTTCAGTATTTCCCTCTTTGATGTGTGTTTGTCCTTTGTCTGGTTCCAAACATTGGTCGTTTAATTTTGTAAATGTAATTATGTGTTCTAGTTTGAGTTAAGATTGCACCTTGTTTGTGAATCATTTACTGTGAGCCCAATGTATGTTTAACTTTTGCAAAATAACTGAAAGGAAACAAAACTAAGAAAATTCTTTACATTTAAAGGATCGCTCCTCAAAAAAAATTGTGATAAATATTAAAGTCACTTTCGCGTGTTTGATCCTTCTCTCGGCCACCTAGGAAAATTTCCAACAGATAAAATCAACTACGCATAAGACAGAGCTACTTCATGAAAATGAATATATGGCCCCTTTTCCCTCCTTCAAATTGCAGCTATAAAAAGATCTAAAGAACGGTTATGGAATGGTCAAGTATTATCTTTCTCTTCTTGCTTTTTTGCTCTAGACTTTTTGTTCTATTTCTACTCCCACTATTACTGATTCTTCTTCTTCTTCTTCTTCTTCTTCTTCTTCTTCTTCTTCTTCTTCTTCTTCTTCTTCTTCTTCTTCTTCTTCTTCTTCTTCTTCTTCTTCTTCTTCTTCTTCTTCTTCTTCTTCTTCTTCTTCTTCTTCTTCTTCTTCTTCTTCTACAATTACTACCACTACTACCACTACTACTACTACTACTACTACAACTACTACTACTACTACTACTACTACTACTACTACTACTACTACTACTACTACTACTACTACTACTACTACTACTACTACTACTACCACTATCACTACCACTACTACCACTGTCACTACTACTACTACTACTACTACCACTGCCACTACTACTACTACCACTGCCACTACTACTACTACTGCCACTACTACTACTGCTGCTGCTGCTGCACAACAACTAGTACTACTACTACTACTACTACTACTACTACTACTACTACTACTACTACTACTCCTACTACTCCTACTACTGCTGCTGCTGCTTCTACTACTACTACTACTACTACTGCTGCTGCTGCTGCTGCTGCTGTACTACTGCTACTATTACTACTACTACTACTACTACTACTACTACTACTACTACTACTACTACTGCTGCTGCTGCTGCTGCTGCACTACTGCTACTATTACTACTACTACTACTACTACTGCTGCTGCTGCTGCTGCTGCACTACTACTACTACTACTACTACTACTACTACTACTGCTGCTACTACTACTACTACTACTACTACTGCTGCTGCTGCTGCTGCTGCTGCTGCTGTACTACTGCTACTATTACTACTACTACTACTACTACTACTACTACTACTACTACTACTACTACTACTACTACTACTACTACTACTGCTACTGCTGCTGCTATCACGTTTTTCATTACCTCTTTCATTCACACATATTTTCATCACTACTTTGCTTTTAAACGACTGTGGCATATAAACAATCTTAAAAGACTTTTACTTTTGTAAGGCACAAACTTTTTATCAAGTCAGCATTCTTTTCATTTGCGCAAACACTTACTTCTAAAAACGTATTTTCTCTTGCCTGCATTACATGAAGTAAATTTTACACATTTTCTTTTAGGGCTGTTTCAAAGATGATTTTTTCGTTGTTGAAAAAATAGGTAGTTGCGATGTCCTTATTTTTATTCTGCAGGTGCAGGCTTCGTTTTCTTTTCCATTTGCTCGAAATCAGTTTAGCATCTTAAATGGAAAGCTTTAAAAAATTATCCAATACTCTCTTTTAAGAGCCTTCATACGTTCTTATCACCTTTTATCGAGACGTGCCTCTTAGAACTTCTTTATCTTCGATGATTGTTTTACGACTATCAATGTTGATGTACTTTTCCTTTCGCAATTAATGTTGCTATTTTTTTTCCCCAGAGAAACAACTAAACCGGTTTCCTAAACACTCGATCTTCCGAACCAAGGCATTACTTACATGAACTAACAATGGAATTTCCCATGAAAGTCCCAACGAAGTCCGGGTTATAATCTATCTTATCTAGATCTCGTTTTGACCGTAAAGCAAGGGACGATTTGGAATTTAATAGACCTACAGAGTATACGAGTTGCCTTGATCGAGATCTAGATTTGATCTATATCTAGACCCCTCTATAGATCTAGTTAAATTATCTAGATCTAGTCTAGTGGTAGGTCTACTTCAAAGTATTTTAAAGTCCCAAACTGAGTCGGCCCAAAACTAGAATATCTAAATGTAGATGAAATTGGCAAATTTGCCTTAGTGGGTCTAAATCTAGATTTATCTTTCCTGTAAGCGAAGGGAAACATGACTCTAAGTCTTAGCCATAAATTCAATTCATACCGTATAATTTACCCATCCAAGATCTACCAACGAATGAGAGATCTACAAAGATTTAGATCTATCTCTCCCATTGAAAGTACCCATTCCATCAAGTAGTAAGACAAATCATCAAATGCAAGACCTCCTGAACCCAGGTAAGAAAAGTTGGTATTATTGCAGACATCGGCCCAACTCACCTTAAGTTTTAAAATTGTATATTTCTTAATGACTTTGATATGCTGAACACGAATATGGAGGTTTTAATCGTCGCAAATAAATATTTTTAAAATATAAGCATTTTTGTGTTGCTCTAAAATGATCCCCTTAAACTACAACTACGAGAACTTTTTCGATTTTGTTGGGAAACATTCTAATGTGAAGCAAAAGATGAGTTGGCCGGATATCTGCAATTTTACCTAAAAGCTGACCTTCCTCATACATTCTAATCTTAGTGTTACTGTAGATTGTGTAATTAAATCTTTCACGAATGCAATAACCATACCCATGTTAAAGAATCCCTGATTCATGGGAAAGAATTTAATGAAAAAAAAAATATATGCAATTTACAAAAAAAAAAAAGAAATGAAAAGAGTTGCTTTACAATGGCTTTATAAGAACTGCTTACAATTTTCAAATGAGATTTTGTTTTAATTTGTATCTAAATAAAATAAAGTGAAAAGCATTAAAAAAAAGTCTTTATTGAGATTTATACAATTTTGTCATATTAACAATTTTTACATTCTCTAAATTTATAAAGTAAAGAAGGCATGCAAAGCACTGTCTTGTATAACCAAAAATGCCTTTTTTTTGTGCTCAAGACAATATGCGTGATTAATATTTTTTCCCTTATGTTTTAAAAGCTGTAAGACATCAAGCCAGACTTGAAGTCTTACTCTTAGACCCAAATCTAATTATTCGTTCAATACTAATTAATGATTTTCATAGTCAACAATATTAGGATTTTCCTTGCCTTTCTTTAAAATTAATATTTGTAGACTTTAACTTCCCTAAAAATAAGCTTAGAGCAATTGAAATTTTTGGAAAATCATTGACTCTAAAATGTGATCTTGTCAAGTTAAGAACAACTATGTGTTTTTGATTTATGTTCACACAAGATAATATTTTAACTTTGTTTCACCTTCCGAAAACACATATGAATGAATCTTTCTTTTTCTTTTTTTTTGCTAACATAAAGAGAAATTATTATTGTTTGCATACTAAATTCTTTAGAAGAAAAATTAATTTGCGCTGATGAATATAGGAGCTGATTTTAAAGAGATTGGATTGGTTGATAGACATTTCAGGCCGTAGCCATAAGCTTTAAAAATTAATGCTCTTGATGATTTTGTACGAGTGATCCACCATACTCTTTGGATCTTATAATTGCATTTCAGGCTGACTGTCAAGGACAGAATTTTTTTTTTCTTGTTCATAACATCCTAATGCCCTTTAATTGAACCTTTATGTTGTTGATATGAAAATATATATATATATATACATATATATATATACGTCGTATATACATATACATATACGTATATATATATATATATATATATATATATATATATATATATATATATATATATAAATTAGAGAGAGAGAGACAGAGAAAGACAGAGACAGAGAGAGAGAGAGCGAGAGAGAGAGAGAGAGAGAGAGAGAGAGAGAGAGAGAGAGAGAGAGAGAGAGAGAGAGAGAGAGAGAGAGAGAGAGAGAGAGAGAGAGAGAGAGAGAGAGAGAGAGAGAGAGAGAGAGAGAGAGAGAGAGAGAGAGAGAGAGAGAGAGAGAGAGAGAGAGAGAGAGAGAGAGAGGAGGGAGCACTTGAAAAAGTTACTTCAGTCTCTTACTCAGAGCAATGAAAAATAAACGGTTTCTGTGAACAAAACGTGAATGAATGAGTTGCCTCAACAACTAAATTACTTATATGCTTCGTTACCAAAGACATTACATTCTTAGCGTAGCATAAAAAGTAATCGCGATGGCCTGCTGATACAGAGGATCAACTGCCTTTTTCAACAGTTGTTTACATTACGCTAGACTGTTGGCCCTGAATTTCACCACGACTGCCTTTTCCTACTGGCGCAATTATCACCATGCTTTAGGTCTATCAATATAGTAATGAAAATCGCCTGACGTGTGATTTATCAAGTCTGAGAATGATTTAGAATGTCTTGACGCCTATAGCATGCATCACATGTTTTTAATTCGTCCCTAAGAACTGACGCGTGCTTTTGGAGTTTTTTTTTTACACTTGTGTTACTGCGGCAGGCTAAGTCTACAATCATTTTTGACGATTGTTTCTTCTCGCGGAAAGTCTAATCTATCGTTGATGAAGACTTTCGAGAGAGAGAGAGAGAGTCAAGTGGTCTGGAGTGGCAAAGTGTGAAACTGAAACAAGTTTTATCACCAATAACCAGCATGATTGTCGTGATCGCCTTTAAACCGAGGCGGTCAAAACACTTCAAGGTGTGATAGACGATCTCAAGCACACACACACACACACACACTCTCTCTCTCTCTCTCTCTCTCTCTCTCTCTCTCTCTCTCTCTGTTCATCTTGCTAATATTATATATATATATATATAATATTTATATTTTAGACGTGGGACATCGTTGTTTTCCTAGGTTCTTTTGGTTACTTTCACAGCCTGAGACAAGCCAAAGACCTTACCACAAGATGAACCAGCCATAGATTTTTCTAAATGTTTTAATTGCTAGTCCGATATTCTATTTGGTAAGACTGGAATTAGACTCATCTATATAGAGAAACGTTGAACACGCCTTTAACTCGAAGAGAGAAATATTATTGTTTGCAGACTAAATTCTTTAGAATATAAATTACATGCTCTGATGAATATATAAGCTGATTCAAAAGACATTGGGTTTGTTGTTAGACATATTAGGCCATTACCATGAGTTTAACAATTAATAAATTATTGTCTTTTATATGGATCTATATCCTTGAAAAAATCTGGAACTAATTCATACATCACGGCTCACTCATTTACTGATGTCCCACTTGAACCACTGATTGAATGATAACCTTTTCGCGAGTCATACCTGTTGATGTACGGTATCTCTCTCACACCGAACAGAATGATCATGTTCAAGGTCTTTGTGGCGTTATCAATTCCTATCCCCAACCGATTTCTTGCGTAATCTCAATCATCTGTAAGCATGACACGGACTTAAGAGACTGAGAATAATCATAGAGGTAAATTATCGTCCTTGCCATATTATTTCTCAGGTGATCATCGGCCACGCCTGCCCTTTGATGTTGTTTTTATCTTTTACTTTACCTTTGCACAGTTTGTCTAGTGTCTAGATCTCCGTTTCTCTCTCTCTCTCTCTCTCTCTCTCTCTCTCTCTCTCTCTCTCTCTCTCTCTCTCTCTCTGTGTTAAGCTTCTCTGCTCACACCATGCCTTTCTGTTGAACAATATCGACCCGCCATCTTCTTGGTTGTCTTTTTCTCGATCTTTTTCCCAATTCCGTGGCTGCCAGACGGTGATTATTTTTGTCCATCTATTGCCATTCATTGTCGCGGCATGGCCAGTTCATTTCTTCCTCATTTAAAGCTAAGAAAAATCAAGGATTAAGAGGTCCCTTTTATTAGAAAAACTAAAACTCAAAACATTGTTTATGTAACCCGGGACTGCCCTTTAACAACCAATCTTCAAGGAGCAAGTAGTCCGCTTGGTATCCCACCATAAAGATCTTTCAAAATATAAAAGAGTCACCAACTTGAATGCAAGGACAATGGACTAAGTAAAAACAATTCTACTTGACGTAGAAGATGTTTTGCTTCAATAGCTTCGTCAGTAATGATACAAAAACATAGGGAATAGGCAATACGGTCTTCAGTTTGCCATTCTTCCCATACGGGTCCGTAAAGGGTTATCAAATAACGAAGCATGCACATAATGCTACCCCAATACTTATCCTGAACGTATATTATCAATAAACCTTTATCTTTCACACATGGGACTGTAATGATGTAGCTAACCTGTTACATCACTGCACACGTACACATACAGTATTATCTTATCTGAACATCTCTCCATTGATCACCACTCCAGTCCTCTTATCTGCCATGTCATGGTTGTGTCAATTCAGGTTGTGTAATAACATTCACAAAATCTTTGAAATAATCATACATGACATTATGAGTTTTTGGGAAAAGAATTATGCCCTACTCACCATTCATTAGTGAATCAGGACTGTGTCTGAATCCCCTGGCTGCAACTGTCTGAGCTGCCGAAGACGTTGACGGAAGTGATTATGTTGAATCAAAACTTGTTTTTATGTAAGCCTATATATCAATTGGTCTGAATTGGGTTTATATGAGAAAAAAAATATGACAACTCAGAGTTATCTTCAGATTTAGGCTTAAATTAAAATGGATAATTCCTATCCGTGAAACTCCCCGTGAAAATGGCTTTTGAAAAAGTTGTGACCCCATGAATGTTTAAAAAAAAAATAGGCGTTTACTAGAATAGTATTCTTGGCTATGGTTATAACTAGTCTTAACTTTAAACTGTGACTTTGCCATTTAGCGGACTTCTTTTACAAAGGTGTGTCACACCAGACTGGACTATAGAGGTGTGCCGCTGTTCCGCTATGACCACAAGTTGACCAATGGCCGCGTGTAAGTGTCGATAACTCGCATGAAGAGCTACGAAATCCGGCTGGTGGAGGCTGTCGTATCGATTATCGTCCAAGGTTGAGTCTCCGTGTGGTAAACAAGACGCTGACTCTGCCGCGGAGATTATACACCGTACGGCTGTACAATTATAGATAGATTGTGAACTTGACTAGATTAAAGATTTCAGACGTTAATATACTTTTTCAGTTATTTAAAAAAAAGGGCCATAACAGCTCTTGGGAGCTGTAAAAGTTAAAGTGTTAACAAAAAAAATCAAGAACATAAAAACTGAAACAAAATAAGCACGGGAAGCGCTGCCTGGAAAAGTAAAGAGCAAAGAGCATGTCACCGAAAGATGTACTAATAAAAGCACAAAATGCGATGATTATAGATCTAGAGTGTCGTTGATGTCACCACGGTTATTTTATCTCCCCATAGATACCAGAAAAGAGAGAAAGTTTTTTGTTGTTTTTTTTTTAAATCTGTTTTATTTTATTTTACTTTGTTGTATATTTATTGCCTTTTATGTATTTATCTATGTCCTACGTCCAACGTGTAGCCGCATTTTAATAAAAGCACAAAATGCGATGATTTAGAGTACCGTTGATGTCACCACGGTTATTTTATCTCCCCTTAGTTTCCAGAATAGAGAAGGGTTTTTTTTTTAATCTGTTTTATTTTATTTTATTGTGTTGTGTATCTATCTTTGCCCACCGTCCAATTTACAGCGGCGTAATGGCTGTGTGATCCTTGTGATAGCTCACACCGGCTCAGGTCAAGGGTCAAGTGAGCAGAATTTTTGCGCGTGCAGAGTTCGCCATGATTACTGTAAATTTATCCGCAAAATTGGGAGACTGAATCATAATAATAAAAAAAAATGTAAGAAAAATAATGATCAGAATAAAAAAAACGGAAGAAAAAGAATGAAAAATGGGAGTGAAGCGTATTGCAGTTGATCTGAAAAACAAAAAACAAAACAAACAACAACAACCCAAAACTATACAATTAAAAAAAAAAGAAAAGAAAAGAAAGAAAGAAAAAAAAACCCTCTAAAATAATTATGGGAAATACTCTAATTCTATACATGTACTTTCTAATTTATTTAAAGATCCTTCTAAACGCGTTTTAGAAAGTTGTGAATTTCCCCGAAAAAAAAAAAACAAAAGAAAAAAGAAAGAAATTCCTTAAAGTGCACAGCCTAGTGGAAATTTACAGCTGTCTATTTTTAACCTACATGGCAATGAGTACTTTAGAGGATCTGTGACATAATTCGGTTTTTCCACAAAATTAGCGAACTGCACCAGTCCTGTTGAGTCGATCCCAATTCCGTTATTTCTAAATCCAAAGAGTCCTTTGTTTTAAACCAACCGTTTCAAATATCTTTTCAGGCCATGGCGCTTGTGTGTAGGATAAAGTCGAATGTGCACGGATTTGAAACATTCACTTCTTTTTTTTTTTTAAAGTGATAAACAGCTATGCAGACTTTGTTTTTCAAACCTCTCAGTCCGAGTACCACTTTTTATAACATTAAAATTCCTATTTTTTTTTTTTTAATTCAGATATTTTCAGTTAACAGTCAGAATTTCAAGCAGTTACTAATATTCGTATGAGGAGACAGGTTTTTTTTTTTTCTTTTCTAATTTTCTTATTTAAAAGACCTTTCGAAGTTTATTTCGTTTCTTTCTCTTTCTCACTCTCTTTTTCTTTTCTTTCCCCCTCTCACTCTCTATCTCTTACTCTCTCTCTATTTCTCTCTTTCTCTATTTTTGTCTGTCTTTCACTCCCCCCTCTTTCCTCTCTCTCTGTCTATATTTTTTACTTTCACTCTCTCTCTCTCTTTTACTCTCTTACTTTCTCTCTCTCTCTCTAACTCTATCTATCGATCTTCATCGCTATTAACTTTATTCATACCAATGCCTCTTATGTTTCCAATTTCACGTCTTTTTTTTTTCAATTTTCAAAGTAGAACATTGTTCGATGCCAAATGAATCACACTTAATCTTAATTTGACCTGGAAAACCAAACCCGCCGACATAATCTAGCTGTATGTGGACCACAGGTTCCCTATTTAGTGATGTGGACTGGGTTTCCTTGGCTTAAGAGTATTTCACAATGCAAGCTTTTTTTTTTATTATTATTCTAGCGTTCTGTTTTAAAGCATACAGGCTGTGGAATTCTTTTTTAAATTTTTGTTTATTTATTTTTTTAATTAATTAATTAATTTAATTTAATTTAATTTAATTTAATTTTATTTTATTTAATTTTATTTAATTTTATTTATTTATTTATTTATTATTATTATTATTATTATTATTATTATTATTATTATTATTATTATTATTATTATTATTATTATTATTATTATTATTATTTTTTTTTTTTTTTTTTTTTGGGGGGGGGGGGGATAGGGGGAGGATTCTGAAATGTAAGAATCATAAATGTATGTATGTTCTAGAGTGATCAGACCTTTATTCGGAGAAAAAGGTTTAAGTTGGCATCAGAGAGAGAGAGAGAGAGAGAGAGAGAGAGAGAGAGAGAGAGAGAGAGAGAGAGAGAGAGAGAGAGAGAGAGAGAGAGAGAGAGAGAGAGAGAGACACACACACACACGCGCACACACACTCACACACACTTGGCATTGATCTCTCTCCGCACTGGCCATTTTTCATTGATACTAAGTGATAAATGGTTTTAACCTGTAAACAAGTATTTCCCCACATTGCGAAATGAAATGGTTGGGAATTGAAACCAATGGCCACCGGACAACGACAAAACACGCTTGCTTCTGCTATACACAGCTCTCGGTGCAATCTGCAATAAAACGAAAAAGAAGAAAACAACAAATAGATGAAATACGTTTGAACCGGTTATTTGAGATACTAACGCGCTTCCGCATAATCCGGACTCATCCCAAAATGACTGCCCGCAGGATTGGACCGATTTTCACCTCCCTTTACAAGGACGGCGATAAATTCTGGACTTTGGGCAAGTTCATAAAGATCTGGGCATCTTAGACGCTCCGTATGGCCGACAGCGTGATCAAACTTACAAACACACCTACTGGTGGTTATCATTCCATTGGATACAAACTCGACCGGGGTTTTTAAAGCGATTTTTTTCCCCTTACCTTTTAAAAAAAAAATTGTTTAAACCAGATGTAGATAAGAGATCAATTCGAGATCTGGGCTGTGGAAACAAGTCTTTTATTTTGATAAGCTTTCATACTGTGTGGAGTTTACAAAATTTCGTGTCGGTTTTGAGCTGTCTCGCATATATCGGATTACACTCAATAACTGCAGAACAGCAAATCATAAGGGTAAGATCCGGCGTAAGCTTGAAGTTATACAAATGCATCACATCCCTTTTTACATTGTAGCACCGACTATCTATGTAGCTAAGTTTGTGGCCTCATTCGCTAACCCTATGTAAATAAAAAGTTGAGCAACTCAGATCTACAGTTTGTCGCGATGCCATGGAAACCCATTCATTATTATTGATAGCATTTTAAAGAAAGACCGTATTTACAATATTTTATTGAGGCAAAAAAAAGGCAACTCATTCTTTTTTGTGTGTAAGTGTGTGTTTTTAGTGTTTTTATTGAAAAACTAAGGTCTAATAGTTGATTCTGGTCTTATGAGGCGTGAGCTCCAATGGAATTTAATTGGTTTCTACGATGAAAGAGGAAAGTTATATGGTTTAGAATATTGGAAGAAAAAAAAAGCAAAAAATTAATGTGTCCTCACCAAAGTTCAGATCCGAAAAAGACCGATGTAAACGAAGAAGAAGTATAATTATTTAGTCGTCAAGACCAGAGAATCACGCTGTATTCGTCAAAGGGTTACTTAAAAAATTGGAACCAGTGAATAAAAATATGGACTTAGCAACGGTTAGATTTACCAATTTATGCATCTAAAGCGGTAACATTTCTGATGTGTCAAAAATGAATTACATCTACACAATCTGTTAATCGGTATTTCTGCTATCAGTAGATAGAAATATAAATAGACAAATCAATCGATAGATGGAGAGATCGAGAGACGGAAAGATAAATAGATGTAAAGAATAGAAGGTTAGTGTTTTAATAGTTTCACTTGGATTTCTTCAACGAGGCGGCGCGTAGATCTAGTCTTTTAGAAGTGTTACTAAATAGGACTAAACACAAATACAGAGCGTGTTTTCTTCTCTTGGTCTGAAGAGACATGGGGAGGATGAAGAGCAAACAGTGTAATCTCGACCCCAAAATAATTTTCTCCAGATTTATGGAAAGACTGACGTCACCTAAAGCATCTAGCAATGCTCCAAAAGACGATCAATCTCCTCAACGTATACAGTGCAATGTATAGTAGTGTAAGTTTATTCACCCGTCCCTTTCTCCTCCTGGGGTTAGATTTTTTTTCTTTTTTTACGATCATATGCAACAATGTAATAAGGAACAGCGATACTTAGCCACTGGTTCTAAACATTGTATAAATTTTCTTCCATTGAAGCAAGAATACCAAAATGATATGGGGAATACATATAATATATATATATATATCTATATCTATATCTATATCTATATATCTATATCTATATCTATATCTATATCTATATATCTATCTATCTATCTATCTATCTATATATATATATATATATATATATATATATATATATATATATTAAAGCAAGAGGTTTTTTTTTTTTTTTTTTGGTTCTCCCAGATTACATGTTCAAAGTGGGTTAGAATTTGAGAAAAATGGGCGTCATTGCACTGTGACTGTGAGTGTTATTTATTACCTGTAAGAAACAATGTTGCGTTGGATCAGACATGAGCAAACCTGGATCATGCTGTACTCAGATTGTCCTAAATGAATACGGGAATCGTGACTTTGGGCCATTTCTCTCCTGTTGTCGAATTTTTCTGACACCCCCCCCCCCCAAAAAAAAAAAAAAAAGAAAAAAAGAAATAATAATAATAATAATAATAATAATAATAATAATAATAATAATAATAATAATAATAATAATAATAATAATAATAATAATAATAACAATAATAATAATGATAATGATGATAATAATAATAATAATAATAATAATAATAATAATAATAATAATAATAATAATAATAATAATAATAATGATGATGATGATGATGATGATGATGATGATGATGATGATAATAATAATAATAATAATAATAATAATAATAATAATAATAATAATAATAATAATAATAATAATAATAATAATAATAATAATAATAATAATAATAATAATAATGATAAATAAATAAATAAATAAAACTTTATATAAAAAAAAGTTGCTTAATAGATCTCTATCTCGTATCCGAGATAAGTCAATGTGTCAGAATGGAAAAAAACAAACATTGCATCACATTATCACTAAGAAAAAGCAATGTTCACATAGGAAAACCATCGCGTATTGTTATAAAGTGTGTCACATAGGAAGACATTGTGTATTGTTATTAACTGAAACCAGTATGTCACATATGAAGACATTGTGTATTTTTATTACGGGAAACCAGTGTGTCACATAGGAAGACATTGTGTATTGTTATTAACGGAAACCAGTATGTCACATAGGAAGACATTGTGCATTCTTAATACGGGAAACCAGTATGTCACATAGGAAGACATTGTGCATTGTTATTACGGGAAACAATCTGTCACATAGGAAGACAATTGCGTATTGTCATTCAGTGTGTCACTTGGGACTAGTAGAGTCGTTTGGAGCCCTTGGTAAAAACAAGACATTGTAGGCACGTGGCGCATCCATTCTTTTCCAGTGACGGAATTTATAACAAAAAGACGATAGGTCTGACGAATTACCCGATCACACGCTTAAATTGAAGAATGGATATAATTTTGAACGCGTGCGCCTTGCGTGAGCATTGTTAAATCGTATTATCACGCACAAGTTGACGCCTGTATTTTCGTGTTTTCTGTACTCCATCTGCGTTGTTTTTTTTTTTTGTTTTTTTTTTGTTTGTTTTTTTTTTCTACACGTTTTAACGCTGCGCATGATGACGTAAGCATAAGACTCGTGCGTTTATATTAAGTTTGTATCATAGAAGGTTTTACGGTCTGTTGTCAGCAAAAAAAAAAAAAAAAAAACCTCAGATAACCATTGTTATCTTTGAGCTGCAATCAACATTATCATTTGTTCTAATTAACGAGACCTTATCTTGATTCATACCTTGATACATGTAGTATTCTTTGCCCCCTTGGTGCGATGAGTCCTTGCACTAATATCTTTCAGTTTGTCAATGCATTATTCACTTTCAATGTTTCATTTGATATTTAAAAAATTACGTCTCTAAAATAGCAGCAGCTTTAAACAAAACTTTTTTTTAACCTCTCTACATTTTTAAAAAACATTCTTTTATTTTTCCGTTTGAGTTTAAGCGTTACATACAGTAAATTATTTTCAGCATTCCCGTACGCCTGAGCGTTGCATAACAGGACAAAGAATATCACACAAAGTTCAACCCTAAGAGCGTTTCGAAATGGCAACACGTTTCGCTCTTTACATCTAGAGATCTATATTTGAGATTGATAAACTTTGTTTTAATTTATTTTTTAATCAGCGAATGCAGAACGCGTGGTTTGGTTAACGCAGGACCACGGCTTGGCTGGCTGTCTATCTCTATACGTATCGTCGTTCACAGCCTTAGTTCCTAGTGCTCCGACTTGGACGCCTCGGCTTGCCTCTCGGATGTTCGCTGATAGTCTCTTCCATTATGTTCTATCTTCGGCACAGATGGTCCACGGCGTTTTTGGCTTTGAATTTTAGCTCGCCAGCTGGTATGCGATTGAGGTTTTTGTTGATGACTGTAGGCAGTGTTGTTATGGGCCTTCCTCGAAATTAATCACCGTAAGGAGCGGAGAATGCCTCTCTAGCTTTGTTTGCTGGAAAGTCTATATCTCTCCGCCAAATATGTCCAAACAGGCACCACCGGCTTTCAAGGATAGTTATAGAGATCGCTTGGCTGGCTATGTTATTGAGAATAAAGTCTGAGGAATTTATCAACCTACAAAACCCGTTGTCCACATTACTTGCAGCATTGAGTAAAGCTGATTTGATTCAATGTGCTAATCGCCGTTTAATTCATGATTTTCGAAAGCTCGAGACAAAATAGTTATATTAAAGCTAAACGGAAGCTGTTGGTACTGTACTTTTACTTGACGTAAAGAATATACTCAAGACCTGACATCAGGGGAGATAACAAGGCGTAACTGGGCACCCAACTTGGTTATCAACTGGGTTTCCAGTATTAATGAAGTGTCTATAATTATATATATATATATATATATATATATATATATATATGTATATATATATTTATATATATGCAGTTTGAAAGAAACAAAATTATAGATCAGGTGAAATGCCTGTCAAATCGGTTAAGATTTGTGGATGAAATTTCTAGCGCATTCCTCTGTGCATTTTGCTGCAAACGAATATTATGTGCCAAGACGAATGGCTTAAATTGATGTTGAAAATCACTATAAATAAATCAACGGTTTGCCACGGCCCCTTACGCATGCTGGGTCTGCTTGACTGTGTCAACACAGTTGTGTTTGGTGAAGACTCCCTGTGTCAGGAGTTGCAAGCCTCACAAGTTTCCAGCTTTCACACTTTCAGGCGACAGGTTAACAAATTTGGGTCTGTTCGTTGAAATTTGTGTGGAGTAGGTTTCATAAAGTAGTAGATTTAGAACGTATTCTCATTATATTTAATGTCTATAAGATTGAAATTTTATACAAATGGACCGAACGTTATGGTTGGTTAGCAAATACCAAGAAGAGGGGGAAATCTTTTACGTTATTTTTTCTTTTTTTTTTTTTTTCGAATTTTTGAATGTATTTCTTCGTCTCTGCGCCTTCATCCCGATGGGCGCTGGAGTCGAGAATCTTAGAATCGCCGATTCCGATTCTCCGATCCTCGGAATCGCGGATTCTGATTCTGATATCCGAAGGGAACGGTAACCGTGAAATCTACATTGTACATTGATTGCTTCCCTCTATTTGTTCAGAATTCTTACACGGCTCCATGGGCTATGGGATTGCTTGACTTTCTTAGTTTTTTTTATTTTTCTAACAATCTCCCAGCGACGCTTCCTCAACTGGTCATTTTCGCCTATTCGCATCCGAACACCTGGATCTCTCAATGTCCAGACACAAAGTTTGCGAGAGTAGGGAGTACAACAGTAATCTAGACAAATAAGAAAGACACAAGAAACAGATTGAACTCGTTGTTCCGCATCGAAAGGTAGAATCACTAGAATGGAGTTAAGTCTTGCCTTGGTGTGTTTAAAAGACCTATCAACTAAAGCCGGGTACCAATTATTTCCTGTCTCCCACAGGCAGTCATAATTAAACCCCATTCCTTAACTAATCCGCCGCCCTGATGTAGGAACTTGTGTTCACTCTACCCTCTTCCTCCACTTAGTACCAGTGACAAGGTAGGTCAAACCCGCTATCTTCCTCCCTTCCGCTCCCCCTTTCCAACCTTCGCAATGACATAGCATGTGACGCATCCTCCACCTTGCCTACCTTGCTTTCGTTAAGCCCGAGCCAGCGTCCCAGAATCGCTCAGAATCAGAATCGGAGAATCGGAGTCGTGCATCACAGAATCGTCAACGCGATTCTATCATTTTCAGAATCGGCGATTCCTTTTCTCAGAATCGATTTTGCCTGCCCTTATCAGGGCGTAGCCGAACATAACAATGGTTTAATTGTGTTTAGCTTGGCCCAACAGCGGCTTTAAACACGGGAGATAATAAGATAATGACGTCGCCTCTCCTCAACAATTCCCAGTGACTGGCCCTACGCAATTCATCGCTCATGGCTATCAGCAGCAAGGTTTTGTCTCCACTGTATTAGGCTCACACAGCTTCGGACTATCTTTCTTTCATGGTGTGTTACAAGCTCAAAGTAAAACTCAACTCTCTGGAACATTGTGGCACATCAGATATATATATATATATATATATATATATATATATATATATATATATATATATATATATATATATATATATATATATATATCAGTAGAGATTTTCATATTTTGCAATTATAATTTCCTAATTAAGCAAAGTTCACAATTCAAACAGCGCAAAGTTCTGATTGCATTTTGCATGATCAGCCGCCTTTCTCTCTTCCTTTGGTGACCAAAGGTAACACCAGTGTAAAATTTGATTCCTAAAATTAGTCCGCCATAATAATGTTTGAATTAAACAAAACGCCGGGAAGTTCGTATGCAGCGGATTTTTTCCCCCACAGTTAAGTTGTTTTCGTCACAGCTCTGTATCTTTCTTTGTTGTACTCGACGTGTTCACCATATACGGCAAAAGTAATTAAGTTCATTCTAGTTGCTCTATAGATAGAATCGAATCTATAGAGCTTGTTCCCTTATTGTCATTGTGACGTCATATGCCAAGGATATCGTCGCAAGATCCAGGAAGTAAGTTCATCGCAAGTTTAATTTTGTTGCCGGATTTTTCGGAGGAAAGAACAGTCAGGTCTTTAGCTGTTATACCGAAGCCGTGGCAGCAGTGTTTGTGTGTGCGTAAGTCGAGTGTAGGTTATGTTTAAATGCTTAAATTTAGCTGAAACTGAAATCAGTAATATGATTGTGAACATTTTTGGAAGGGATGGGGACGTGAGCTGTGACAACAAATTTAAATCTAATATGAAGGTTAAGCTAAACAATATTTCTACTTGATGGATTTCCAGAAATCCTGATTTCTTCTTTATTTCTTAGTAACCAGAATAAGATGCAAACGCAGATGCAAGCGAAGTTTTACAGACACTGGTTTTTATTTAATTGAAGCTGAAATTTCCAGCGATGAGTCCTAGGCATTGCAGCGAGTTTGCTACTGAATATTTAATTTTTTTTGGGGGGTAAGTCATTGCTTTTATGAAAGCCGTGATTTGATTTCGTAGAAATCTCACATCGAAACTGAAAAACTAACAATGAACACAAAATAATGACAAAACTTGCAAGTTGCAACTGAGCCATATACTGATAGAGACAAAATCGGATTAAAAAAAAAAAAAAAAAAAAAAAAACAACAACAAAAAAAAAAAAAGAAATTATTGATTCCAACTGTGAAGTTCTTCGATGAAAATTGCTCGTTTACAAGGCATGCTATTTTCTACACCACAAATCATGAAGCCATATGTATAGATAATAAAAACAAAGAAAAAGTTGAATTACAAAGGTTTATCATAGTGTGAAGATCTAGAAGATAAGGGTCATGCGGGAAGCTTTGATACGTCTTCAGAATCTGAGTAAAATATTAAGTCTTATAACATAAGTTGTAACAATGATTCCTTGTCTAGGTCGACTTTTACTCATCCAAGCCACATTGGTTTTTTTCCTATAGCAAGCCAAAAAAAAAAAAAAAAGCAACAAAAAAAAACAAAAAACAAAACGGAATGACAAAGTACCCAGTCATTTATTATGATTCGTGTACCACAGTCATGACTTCCCTATTTACATAGAAGCAGTGTGAGAATCACCGCGATGCGATTTCATGACGTATTGTTTTCTCGTAAAGTTGTTCGCAGGCGTTAGATCTATAACGTGTGCCGTTTATGCAACTAAGGAATACATGCCAGTCGTGCCCGGATGTTTCTTGGACTATAAAGATTTTACGTTGTCGCTCAAAAGTGGATGTCTTTTGTTTTTCTTCGCTTAGAATACATTTTTCGTGGACGCTGATAATTATATCAATTTAGGCAAAGTAGTCTGAAAACAATTTGAGGTAGACTTATTGATAATTATCATAAATTTTAGTCTAAAACAGATTATGGCAATATCAAATTCACCTTTCTTTACTCAAACACTATGAGAGTTGTCTTTTAATTCACTTTCTGAAAAAATAGTGTTTCATTTTATGTATTAAACTATTGATCCATGGAGGGGAATTAAACTCGATTGCGATTGCTGTATCTGTCAGATTGATAAGAAGTGCTGCAAAGTTAATTGGTACAAATGGAGAGTCTTTTTTTTTTTAAACAAGTTCCAGAATTTTTAGAGTTTTCAACCATTTTTTCAAATCAGCAATTGTCAATATGAGTTTATGTCGACATGACATCATCGTCATCATCATGATCATCATGATCATGATCATCATCATCATTATTATTATTATTATTATTATTATTATTATTATTATTATTATTATTATTATTATTATTATTATTATTATTAATATTATTATTATTATTATTATTATTATTATTATTATTATTATTATTATTATTATTATTATTATTATTATTATTATTATTATTATTATTATTATTATTATTATTATTATTATAAGTCAGGATTATATTATATATATTTCATGTAGTTGAATAATGGGCATGAGCCGGTTAGATAGAGAATTCCTTTTCATTTGTTATTGGAAAAGGGAGTTCCTTTTCATTTGGTATTGGAAAAGGAAGTTCCTTTTCATTTATTATTGGAAAAGGGAATTGCGTTTCATTTGTTATTGGAAAAGGGAGTTCCTTTTCATTTGATATTGGAAAAGGGAGTTCCTTTTCATTTGTTCCATGAATTGCCTTTCAATATATAAGAGTGATCTCTCTTTCATGTTGCCTGGGTCCATATAATTATGTACCGTGTTCTGTGCTTTGCGATCCAAATAATTGTGTGCCCTAATTAAGTTCAGTTGTCGC
>JAWDGP010001377.1:810000-815000 GCA_033675545.1 Elysia crispata
ATCTTTAAACTATACAACCCGTACAACAGAAGAAAGGTGCTCCGCTAGAACATCTCTTTGTTTAATAATGGTACAAGTCGTATACATGTTTGTTCCTTTTTATTTTTTTTTGCTTGTTGTTTGATATAGTTCGTGCACAATGCGGTGAATCCCTCATCAGGCGAGGTTTTTAACATGTATCTAATGACACCAGACTCGAACCCGCGAAGATAGTCTCTGGTATCAGGGGCGAGCGCTTTAACTCCACATCCACCTATACAGTAGACAGCCCAAGAGGAGTTTCATGGTTTTGTTTAATGGTACAGCCCATGCAGTAGATTTGCTCACGGCAGGAACTTGATGATCTTAAATAGTACAGACCGTCGAGCTGATTACCCAATGAGTACATTTATTTATGAATATTAGAACTTATGGTGCAGATTTCCTCACAAGAGGAACTATTGCGGTAAGTTCAGCCCGTGGAGCTGATTACCCAACAAGAACAGCGTAATTTTTAGGAATATTACAACCCATATATGAGGTTCTCTTAGTAGAGGAACGTGCAGCTGTGACTTAAGCGGTACAACCCGTCTTTCTGATTCCCCAATGAGAACGGCAATAATTTATGAACATTACAACCTATAGTGCAGTGCAGATTTCCTCACGAGAGGAACTAGAAGTTGTTAAATAGTACAACCGTTTTAGCTTATTACCCAATGAAAACAGCGATAATTTATGTATATTACAACCCATAAAGAAGATTCCCTCACTGGAGGAACTTGTGGTTAGTTCAGCCGATAGAGCTGATTACCCAACAAGAACAGTGTCATGTTTAGGAATATTGCAACCCGTATAGAAAATTTAGTTGGGAGAGGAATTTTGAAGTTTTACCTACAATACAGTACAACCTGTAGAACTGATTACCCGATAACAGCGCCATTTTTAGAATATTCCATATAGTAGAATCCCTCAGGAGAGGAACTTGTGGTTAGTTCATCCTTTAGAGCTGACTACCCATTGAGATCAGCAATAATTTATGAATATTATAACTTACAGTTCAGACGTTTTGTTTCGAAAGATGATAAATTTCGAGGGAGGCCCATAACAGCATTGCCAACAGTCACCAACAGAGAACTGTGTCGCATACCAGTAGGCGAGCTTAAACTCAAAACCAAGAACGACCTCGACCATCTGAGGTCAATAGCAGAAGATAGAACGCAATGCAGAAGACAATTTGCGAACAACCAAAAGGCAGCCGAAGCGTCCGAGTCGAAGCTCTAGGATGTGGCCGGCTATATAGATAGATAGAGATAGTGGAGATTCCCTCACAAGGGGTGCTTGTGGTTAGTTCAGCTCGTAGAACTGATTACCCATCTAGAACGGCGCCATTTTTAGGAATATTACAACCCATAGAGAAGATTCCCTCAGGAGAAGAACTTGAACAGTTTAGCCCGTAGAACTGATTACCCATCCAGAACGGCGCCATTTTTAGGAATATTACAACCCATAGCGAAGATTCCCTCAAGTGAGGAACTTGAAGTTGTCACTTGAACAGTTCAGCCCGTAGAACTGATTACGCGGCGAGAATCGTGTTAATTTGTGGGTTTTAAAACCCATGCAACAGGTTGCCACATCAGAGTTGTGAATAGTGCAACTCCTGATTCTGATTGCCCAACGATGGCAGCGTTGATTTATGAACATGGAAATTCATAGTAGCAGATTGCCTGTCAAAAAAAAAAAAGCTGTATTTGTCGTCATTGCTACAATTTACAGAGACTTGATGTGCAATAATTTATGTCAACTTTTTTTTTTTTATTAGTAAGATGTGATGTGATGTAAAAACCATATCGAGAAAGAATCATCAATCAAAGGGATTTATTTTTTAATCTTTTATTTTTTTTCTTTCTCGAGTTTTTCATCGTTCTTTATTGACAGCATCAAGTTTCTGAGTCTCTGAGTCGACTGTGATAACATTGTCCTCGTGATTATGATGTATGAATCGTGGGTGTAGGACCGTCAACCATTTTGAATAACTGTTCGTTATTCACCGTGTCAAGTTTTTGAGCAAATCATTAGTCTTGATGTTTTTTAATTAACTTTGTCATACTCGTTAGCACATTCCGTTTGATGTCCTCATCTACTAGCGTTTGGGACTGCATTAATTTCCCTGCTGTTTTTTTTTTAATGTTTGGAAATGGTGTAATTGTACGGATGTTCTGGGGTGAGGTTTTATGTGCATGTGTATGCTGGTATCATCTGTAACAATCATGCTTCGAATTCGCAATTGATTGAGTATTGGTTCTTTAACTGTTTTTCCATCTCCTGCGGTTCGACAGTTTCCAGAATGCGCATCTCTTGTCCTCCAGTGTCTAATTTGTGCAGCCAGACGCGCGCACCGTGCGGTACTCAGTATTGTTTTAATTCAAGTCAGGCCGACGTTAAGTGCGTTCGACGTATTTGTATTTTGAGCACGGTGAAGCCGAGTTAGATCGATACAATTACGTATGATTGTATTGTCTGCTGATGAAAGAGACTTCGTGGACTTCAAATCTAGAGATTCTACCGTGCGATTCGTAGAGAGTGCCGAGGAAGTGTAGGTCCAACATAAAAAAAAAGATACTATACACTATACTTGTGCTTCGTGGTCAGAGCTTGGTAGTAACGGCTGACAAACCATTGGAATACGATCTACCCGTAGAGCTTGGTATTTAAGATTGACGTGTCTTAAGTTTTAAACTCCTACACAGAGAAGGAAAATATTATATCTGTACAAGCAGTACGGAACCAGAAGCTTGTAAAGCTCAGATTTGCCAGGCAGAGTTTTAGCCTTGGTATAATTTTTCAGCAACTGTGTTTGATATAATTTTATTATTCTTCTGCTTTGCCACCAAAGAAACCCTAGACGTAATTGGATGAAGGATGAAGGACAGGTGCCAAGATGTTTCTTTTCCGCCGTGCTCCTCCGCCTATTTTTACTTGCGGTTGTTGTCAGTTCAAGTAGGTCCATCCTAGAATTGTCGCATTTCATCTCCGCATGTTCACTGATGTTCATCCATAGTGTGTACATGATTTGATATTCCATCATTTTGTGCTGATCAATGCAGTTTGATTCTTCCGATAGGAATATAAATGCGCGAATTCTAGCATTACATCTACTAGCGTAATCTAGTGCTGACTCTTTGTCATCTTTGTACAATTATGAATTTTAGCAAATTGTAATTACAGGTTGTTTATGCAGTGTGTATCCATGTTTGTCATCTTATTTTGATACCTCGCCAGTTTTTAACACTTTGGAAATTTAACTTCAACAACAACTTCTTACCATTGGTATATTCGTTACCTCAGTTATTATAGACACTTTGTCTGCATACCTAGCGTTGTGTTTAGGGATACATTCGTTTTGTCGTCGTCGTCGTTGTTTTCGTTGGTGCTGTCTGCAGTTAACGTGTGCATCTGTTAACGTAGTGTTTTCATCGCTAATACAGTATGGTTTCTGACATGCTCATTCAACACCCCATTAACGCCTTCAAACTGATATATCCGCTCCACTTGCGGTCTCTTTCGGGTTGATCCATTATACCCGGATTTGCTCATTATTCTTTCCATCTACGCTACTATAAATCTGCATCTGTCACACTTATTTTTTTCCACCTAACTCATAGTCTTATTGCATTTTAAATTGTAAAATTGTTTATCCATCCCATCAGATGTTTTTATAAGTCGCCCACATTCTCTACACAGTAAACCAGGAATTTTTCATCCAATGTTCACAAAGTCCACTTCCAAAATTTCTCGGTCCAACCTTTTTCATAATTATTTTGTCATAGTATAGATTCTGTTTAAATTCCGTATTTGGGGGAAACACATTCCGTTTGAATTTAGATTTACAAAGGTTCAGAGCTCAATGGTGGTAATTCCTAAAACTTGATATCCTCTCCTCTGGACTTGTTAACTTATTAAGTTGCTCTTCGACTGTGGAAATTAATGTGCCTATTTTCTTTTGCAACGTAAAAAAATTATTGATTAGATTTTGGCATTAGCCGCAAATAGGAGAATCGAAAAATATATAACCACAGGACCTAAACTTACGTACAGCTGGGGAAAACAATTAAGCGTACGTTGTGAACAGTATTTGTGTATTCTATTTCATATGCATATCTTGTTTTCAATTTGTGGTAAATAGAAGATCATTGAAGCTCGTTACTACCTGTGCCTGCACAGTTTAAAAAAAAGTATATTGCAGCTCTAAATTTACAGGACAATACACAACACGTAAAATTTCAGCTGTGTGCCTTCATCTCACCCAGAAAAAAAGAAGAGGAAAAAAGCCATAGAGATTCACATATAGACGATAAAAGGAAAGTTAAAAAAAAAGAATAATGTTAAAATAGGAGATAATATATAGGAAAAAACTTTTAAGAAAATTGAATTATGGGAAAGTATATAGACAGAATTTAAAAAAAAAGCAAAAAACAATAACAAACGAATAATAAGGGAGTTAATGGAATAAAAAATAAATAAAAAAAATGAATAAGAAATGAAAAATGGAAAATTAGAAATATGTAAGCAAGTAAATTAGATTTTCTGATATTTTATTTCATTTTGGGCCTTAAAGTTCTTGGCTTTATTTGCGTATACCTGTTACTTGGCGCCTGTAATACTGTACAATCAGACATTGCGTCTGAAATGTTTTTGCGTGTCATATCCAAGCACAATCATGATTCTATTAAATGTCTAAGAATTTCAAATCTATCTGTCGATCTATGTCTGTATATGTGTGTGTGAAAAGCGCCGAAAAGCGCTTGTCTTGCGGTAATACCAGTAGTGGAAAATGGATAAATATGTACTTTCCGTTTTATTTAAAGGTGTTTCTAAACGTTCATTGTAAAGCTTGGTATTGAGCATTTTAAAAAGTCTAGTAATTTCTTTGGATTTTACAAAGTTACCCAACTATTCCTATTCATGACATTTGTATTTACACGATGACGAGGATCTATTTGCAGAATGGGAATTCACAAATT